>PNEQ01038072.1:52166-78120 GCA_003012365.1 Medauroidea extradentata
TTTTTTTTTTTTTTTTTTTTTTTTTTTTTTTTTTTTTTTTTTTTTTTTTTTTTTTTTTTTCCATAAAATATTACGTTTGGGTAATAATCGTCCCGTGGAAATTTTTTTACGGTTGGGTACATCCACATCTATGCTATTAAACAGACAAGGCTTGCTGCTATTTTTTTTACCCTACAGGCATACGTAATATAACCTATAATTTTGACAATGTCACTAATTCTCAGTTTCGTTGCAATTGTATTCTAAATATTATACGTATATGCAAAAGGAAACAGCTAAAACACAAGTTAAAATGTAGTGATAGCTCACTTCTTCTTCTACAAACGACACAAATATACATATTTTGAGTGATGCAAATATAACTACACTATATGGTTAAGTTAATGCAAAAATTTACATTACTTTTATGTGAAATACACGCACACATACACTCACGGTTTGTTTTAAAATGTGAAAAAAAAAGTTTACGTTACGTAAAATCTACGTAGATTCACTACTAAACATACACATGACAATCCCATAGGACTAGTGACAAGTAGCCAGAATGTTTTTGAATATAAATGAATATTAAATTTAATTATTTATTTATTGTTAAAGTATTCTGAAAACAATCGCAGAACACTCATAATAAACCTTTGTTCTATACAGAGTATTCACTGCATGGGTTGTACGACTACCACACAAATACAAACTAATTTCGTATTTTTTTTTTTTTTTGGGAAAGGAAAATAATTTGATATCTGTACTATATTTCAGTAATTGTACCAGTGTATCACACACACAAACTATATCGTATACAAGTAAGCTGTGTTGATTTATATGTGAAGTTCTTAACAAATAGGAAAAACTTTACCGTTTACCGAGTAGGAAGATGTAAACACGCGTTGTTTCTCCGTCGGCATTGCTGTTACCATGGTAACACTATAGCGACGACACGCAAAATACAGTTATACCCCTCAAGTGACAGTCATGTATCAAAGCTAAGAAATTGCTGAAAGACAACATGCTAAATCCGAATAAGGGCAGTTCTGGATAACAGTTCTCACTTCTCGCCAACTTTGTGGACAATTAATATTGACAGTACTGCATTATTCCGGTAAATTACATGATCCCATTATTGCAAAAGGCATTTTCTAGTACTGTTTGTTTATTTAATTCATTTCTTGTTTTTAAGTAACAAACTCTTCATTTTACTTAACCTGTAGGCAGATGTTGTGGAGAACCTGGTGAATGGTGGAGAAAATGAATTAATAATAATAAAAAAATCATCGTTCAGAATTACTTTCATAATACCGTTCAACATTAATTAATGTGGTTTTCCTCGCTACGTTCCAAGGCATTTTTAATATACAGGTCGCAACAGAATAAGTACTCATGTGTCACATTGATGGTAGTGAAGATAAAAAGAAACATTCTTTGTTGGTGAACATACACTTGTCGGGAAACGGCACTTGCAAAGTTGTAGGGAGAAACGAAAGTGCGCAGTTAGAATTCTGTGCTCTGCTAGTCGCGAGTCCAGTGGCTGAAAGGACGAAAGATCGCAGCCGAGTGGAAGAAACACAACAAGAAGTAAAGGCCGTTTCACACGCGGAAGGCTTAGCAGCGCTACTCGTAGCTCATCATCGCTGCTAACGCCACCATCAGTTGGGTCGTGCTACCAGCAGCGCTGCTGAGGAACGTTTTTTAGTCGCGCGGCTGGTAGCGAACCATTGAATCAAATGGAAGCTTTCACACGCGCACGCGGCGGCAGAATGTGAGCAGTTCTGCTGTCGTCCTGCTGACGCGTCTGCGACGCTGCTGGCGCGCTCCTGGCTGGCGACTATATTCATTGCTTGTACCCCCTAGTAGTCTGTCTGTTTATGGAATGGAGAATATTCAAACTGTGTAGATGCCTTTGTGTATTCTTTCCTTCAACAAGGGATGGACCCAAAACCTCCTATTATTCCCTTTTCTTTTGTCTTTTCTCTAACAAGAGTAGCAACATTAAGTCACATTCTCCTTCGGAATCCATTGTAGAACAGGACTGAACTCAGTAGTCGCATACAAGAGCCGTTAGAGGTCGCACTGCAGCAGAAATGCTGCAGCCGCGCGTTGTAGGACAACTGCAGAGCTGCAGTCCAACTGCCTAGCAACGCTGCTCAGTCACCGTGTGTGAAACGGGCCTAAGAGGGCGGCGCATTTAACCCGTCGCTGGCACAACTTAACTAATCACACAAACCCCCACTGAGCTACAGATAAGACTAGCCTATACTTGTTACTGTGTTTGTAGGGTAGCATATATCCGTGGCTTTCACCTCTTCCTCCCCTATCAACGTGATTTGTGACTGCAGTGCAATCGCTCACCCTGCCAGCCACTGTACTGGCATCTCGCAGCGCGCGAATTTCAAATTTGCGCACTTGTGTTTGTCCGTGAAACTTTGCAGGGTCCCATTTCCGGACAAATGTTCACAAAAATATTACACATATTTTTACATGCTCTTCCATCTATGTGATTTACGACCAATTCTTCTGAAATTACCTGTATAGTGAAAAAAAATTGATGTTATTCTTAAAGATCTTTGAATTAATTTTTGACAAGCGTGTTTAAAGTTTTACTGGTAATTATTTTCAAGCCTTGTTTAGAAGCATACTGCGAAAAGGTGTGTAAGTTCTAACCTTTATTTCATAGCTGCTAACTGCAAAGCATTTCGCGGTGGGGTTGGCCAGACGAATTACTAATAGCCTGGAGGGGGATGAAGGTGGGAGATGTGTGTCAAGAGAACAGAATGGATGGGAAGGGCGGTGGAAACATTTATCATACCCGCGGGAGAGGCGGATAAAACCAGCTTCCTGCTCCAGGGCCACGTTGTTAATGGACTACGCAAAGCTCCGGCCAGATGGAGGCTGAAATATTCACCCCCTTAGTTCCTGAAAACCATGCGGGAAATAAAAAAAAAATACTGTTTCGTCTCTGCAGGAAATGATGTCCGATCCGTGCGTCCATTATGGTGAGAGAACCTCTTGAAATACGATTTCATATACTCACGCAATTCCCCTTTCCTACACAAAAAAAAAAAAAAATACTTAACACCGTGCTATGTAGTTTTTTTTTTTTTTTCCACATTTGCGCATTACTTTTTAACGGAATGCTTTGAAAAAATTCAAGACTTAGAGCAGTCATATGGTGGGTGGGCAATTAATTATGTGTGGGTGTAAGTTCTGAACCGTTCGTTCGTAAAAAAATATTTTGATATATTTTGGCTTATTTTAATAACGAAATCGGCGATATTTTGTATGCATAAATCTAAAAAAGTAATAATAAATAAATAAATATATTACATTCATTGCTACAGGAAAAAAAAACATTAGGTAGCAATTATATTTGTGACGAAAAAATGCATGGAATATTCTATGCCAAAATTATGTTACGTTCAGAAAATATTTTCATAATTACCGTATAACTACCGAGCATGGCTGTAAAACGCATGAGATAAAGTAAAAGCACAATGTATAGTAAATATTAAATACTCATTACTTTATTTTACGCATAAATCTTTAGATGTCACAGTGGAAAAGTAAGTGTCCAGGCTGCCGAGAGGGGAACAGATATTAGCCGATACAAGTTTATTCGAAAACTTCTCAAGAGTGCGTGGGTGATGTCTGCTTAGGAATGGCATTTAAAGTCCTTCCCAAGTTTATGCACAGTTAAGGTACTCCAATATTTCTTAAATCCTAGTTTCTCGCGCCCAAAATTCGTGAAAATGTTTGTTTATGCTGTACTATTTAGGCATGAAAATCACTGCAGTACCATTAAAAAGATAGAGGCGTACACAATGTACATTTACTTCAATATTACGTCATAAAATTCTAGGGTCACCGCTGAATGTCCCATAAAAGTCAGCTGTTGGCGAGTAGACTGCAAGTCAGTTCAGGGATTTGTCGCATAAAGGCCAAAGCGAGAAGTAACGCGCGTGCTCTGTCGTCTTTATCGCTTGCGAACTTGTAAGCCTCGAAAGCACAAAATACGTCCACCCACGAGGCCACATAAATTATTGAATTTAATTTCATAGCACGTCTCGAGTAATATGTCTTCATTAAGTGCATCACGAATACACCCTACATAACATATTACGTTAATTTCGGTTATTAATCCTTGTGTTTACGGTCCATATTATTTAAATAACCTAAATGTAATGTGGAAGTCATTTGGAGAAGAAGCAAATAGCCTATGCCTGTAAACGTTGCAAACCTAAGCAACCAATATAACGTGCAAGTCACGTGTACATCCACAATGTACCCACAAAACTTCCACACGTAACCAGGTAAGATATTTACCCAGGGGCGTCATTTCAGGTTTTTCCAGGGGGGGGGCAAGATTTTATTTTCTGACGACAGTGACCTTGTTGCATCTTTTTTATTAATTAAGCATGTATAATTTAGATACTTTAACAATAAAACTTCAGTTTTATGTCCTTAAGTTAGCATTATTTACATTTAAAAATACAAAAATATATTTATACACAAAAATTCCAAATCCAGGGGGGGGGGCAGATGCCCCAAATGACGCCCCTGTATTTACCACTGTATTATATATGTTTATAATCTAAGGCATTTTTTTAAGTATTAAGTAATTGAAAACAAAACAACAATGGCATACTTCATTGCTCGTACTAGGATTGGAGTCCAGAACTTTGTCGTCAGAAGAAAACGCCAACAGCGTTAATCGTATAGCTTCGTTATTAACGTCTGCTATTTTAGAGTGCTCCAAGGAAGTAGGCTGACGCCGAATTTCTGCGTTTATCCGGTATACGTGTTTGAGGTGATATACAGGGTGAGTCGGGAGGAAAGGTACATGCTTTGAGGGGTGATAGTACTGGTGATTCTGAACAACATGTTTCTAATAAACACATGCACATTTCTTAACAGTTTCAGAGAAACCTAATGAAAACAACAAGGAACGGGAAATGTGCATGTGACGGCACTAGTGGCCGACAGCGGAACTATGTAGTCTGTCGATGCTTTTGTAGTCAACAGATGGCGCAGGGGTGTACGAGATCAATATTTCAGACGTAAAAATAAAAACATAATAATGTATTGTAATATGATCCTAGATATATTCATAGTACAAATGTAACGGTAGCTAAAATGCTATATTAAAATTCGTTTCTTGTACTATATAGTGCCAGTATCGTTTACAGTATAGCCTTTAATTAATAAAATGAAGAAATAATATGCTCGTATTGTCTTTCATCGCAAACACTACATTTTGTTTGTGAAAAATCTGTAGACTTGTAAATCAATATTCTTTATTTTCATCAAAATTCTCAACGAGCTCAATAATCGCAGTAATGAGACGGGAATCATTACGAGGTCACGGCCGTAGAAGAACAGGTCTGGACACTCGCCTGGAAACTTGACCCCCTTGTTGTTTGGCTGCAGTTCACCAAGTTACCGAGAATATTGTGTTTTATTGGCGCTACAATCAGGGTGGTCGGGCTTAAACTCCGCCCACTTCCCTCCCGTCAAGATAAACAATTTATGAAAAAGTATTTTTTATCAATTTATGAAATACTTACTTTGCTCACAATCCTAAAGCATGGCTCCAGCAATCTTTATTTACTTTATAATGTTAACAATGGTAAAAAGTGGGCAGAGTTTGAACCCAGACGCCCTGATTGCCGCGTCAAAGACGCACAACACTCTCGGTGACTTTGTGAACTGCAGCTAAACAACAAGGGGGTCAAGCAAAATACGTTGGTATATAGGCGAGTGTCCGACCTGTTCTTCTACGACCGTGACCCTGGCCGACTCTCCCCCCCCTCCCCCTCGAGTTCCACTACGAAGGCCTGGAGCTGTAAACGTAGTGGACATAAAACGTCCAAATACATAAAACATTATTTATTTTCCTTTATTTCTTGTTGTACAAATATTGTCACTCTGTACGCTCTGCACTTCGACAAATCTCTGGTAAACATATATTAGTCGTAATCGAATTACGAGGGCCTGTATAAAACTGGTTAGTTCACATCACGTTCAGCCATGAAAGACCGGAGTAACTTGTTTTACCTGATAGATGTTTCCCTGAAATGAGTTCATAGCGACCAAGTCGTGACAACGCACGTCATGCCGCAATCCAGAGCAGTTACTTAAAAAACATCAACCTTTGTTGAGATTTGCACGCGTCTTTATGTCAAAACACAGAAGCCATTACAGAATAAACCTACACAAAATGTTTCGAAAAGCTTTGCCGGAAAAAAGCTTTTCTACATTAGGGCCTGTGTATTTTTAGTTTGTTATTTTCGACGCCGTAAATGGCGAAAGTCTCGTTCTCTCGTGTTTAATATTCAAATTTACGAATGTAACTATGTGCCCACTGCGTGAAAGTAAGAAAAGAAAATACATTTCAAATGATGACGGTAAGGTAGTTTGTAAGCATCAAGTTAGTTAAAAAATTCATTTCGGAGCCCCACATAACTACTCACGGAAATCGTGCAAAAGTAATTTAGAAACGTGCAATGGCCTAAAACTTTCCACAAGTAAAAAGATCAGGTCACCAATGAATGTGTCAGTCAGGCGAGTGATCTACGACACGTTGATACCACTGCACGCTGTTTCAGCGTCTTGCGGTAGAGGCGAATCCAAACAAGATGAGCTGGTCAACATCGCCCTTGGCGCCGTGCCTTGCTCGAAGCAACCGAAGGTCAGTAGGCTGATATCTTAATGGAACTGCGTAGTCCATTATTACGTAATTTTTTTTATTCCCAATGTTCTGAGGAGCTGCTCCCGAACTTATGACGGTCAAACTGTGGAACGTACTGTATATTACAAAAAAAAAAGTAAATCGGTGAATATATGTTTGTTCGCCAGCGCCTGTCATCAATTCCTCAGTTTTAAACACGCTCATGAAACGCAGGTGTTTAACTGCGGCCGTTCCAGAAAGTGCGCGGCCATTTTCCTCTCCTCCGCAGTTTCCAAGTAGCGGCGCAGCGGTCGCCTGGTATAGGTGCAGATTCTCGTAAAGCAAGGGAAAGAAAGCTTTTGCGAAAGTCGTTAAAAGAAAATAACGGTAAAATACAGCCCTCATATTCTACAGGACTTTCTTAGAAATGTAGAGCTACTAAGTAAAGTACGTGCCCAGGCAAACTTCTCAATCACTGTAGGATACAGTCATACCACACAACCCGGCCTCCGTAGCTCAGTCGGCTATGCGCCGGTCTAGGTTGCGAGAGGTCCTGGCTCTAGCATGCATGTTTGTCCCTTCACCTCGCTTTACACTCATCGGCTTTTAAGACTTCGTAAAACCCTCCTACCCTCAACCTCTTACGACACAAACCTCTATATTTTATGCTAATGTTAAATATAAGTGCTCATATGTATTTTAAACACGATAGTAGATCATGCCTGTCATGGTGACATGCTGGAATAGACTATTAAAAAAATTTCCATTTGCACCATTTACCAGCTGAACTGCATTTGAATTCATGAGAATAAAATTATACAGGATGTCGTAAAACTTCCCCGCCAACAATATTTCTGGATTCTCATGTTGAAACAAAGGATTAATTTAGTTTTTATACATATACACCAACAAAATACAATTTTTCCCCATGAAACGATACCACTGCTATGTTTGTTAATAAGTCTCCTACGTGCACCTGAGATTAGCCCCGAGTTAGCTGCGGTAGTAGTGCACATCCATTACATTAGTTTCAAGCTAGTCAGGTTCTGTCTTCTTAGCATGAATTAAAACGGAACATCAAGCTATTACAGCTCTGTCTTCTTATATTGAAGCCACTAAATCAAAGCGGGGAATCGCGCTATCAAAGCTATGTCTTCTTAGCTTAAAGCCACGGAATTAAAACAGTCACACTATACAAGGTCTGTCATTTGACCTTTAATCCATGGAATTAAAACGGGGAATCAATTTATTAAATCTCCGTCTTCCTAGCTTCAAATCACTGAATTAAAATGGGGACACAAACAATTAGAGCTATGACTAGATTCAGTTTCTTGGACGTACTCCATTGCAAATTGAATGACTGTCAAAGAAAACTAAACAAATAAAGGAAAACCATAAAATAAGCAGAGTATGCTTTAGTCAGCAATATACTTACACAACATGAAATTCCAAAATGGAATCGGGTTAGGTAAAAAACAAGGAACAAACAGATAATAAATGAAAATAATAACGAATAAAATAAAAAACCAAGTAACATGCGACACAACGATGAGATGAAACAACAAACACAGTAAATATCAGACACGAACAGAAAAATAACAAAAGGACACAACAAATAGACGAGACAAAACGCAACAGATATCAGACATATACAGAAAAGACAAACGACACAATGAAGAGACAAAACAAAACACAGTAGTTTTGCAGACAGACAGTGTTACGACGTTTCGGGAACTGGAATTTGTTTAGTTTTCTTTGACAGTCATCCAATTTGCAATGGAGTATGTCCAAGAAACTGAATCTAGTCATGCACTTCCATTGCACAGTTCTTTCAAAGATCAAATTAGAGCTATGTCTTATTATCGTAAAAACCACAGAATTAAAACAGGGAATAAACGTTACAGTAACTAATAATTGACACATTATAAAGACATCTCTTTCAAACTAAAAGGGTTCTACGTAAAATTTCTTAAGACCAAGGATTCATATTTCTGCATTTTCAGCTAATATTATTTTTAAAAGTCTAAACGGGAGCAGATTTCGTAAATATCACATATCACTTATATCTTATGATAATAGCCTTATCTTAATAAAGCTAAAAATTAAAACATTTTTCTAGTATCCAAGATGTCTTCGCTTCTGGCCTGGAGCTCAAGGTCGCTACCATTTCACAGCGAGGTGGCTAATAAAAGGAAAATATGCAAATTTTCAACACTTTTTTGGCTCCGTATATTATGTATATACATAAACCTTGGTCAAAGCATTGCTTGGGGTTCGTTGCGCAGGCGACCAATGGGGAAGGAGATTTCCTGATTGGCTCTCGGAGCGGCCAATCACTGCAAGTTATTATAATGACTAGAATGCCGACCCATAGAGCGAGTGATATTGATTGTGAAAAGAATTTTGCAAAATTTGTTTCAACGTCTCGTGTGCTTCTGGTCAGGGATTTGATGTTTTTACTATCGGCGTCTCTGAGGTCTACCCGTAAAACACAGGCGTGTGGTGTCGAAATAAACTTGTTGTTCTGATTGGCACAGTTAAATGAGCAATGCCTGTGCACTAATACATTCCGCCAATAACCATGAAGCAGAGCTGCAGATATGCACTTAACACATCGAAAACAAAAAGTTGCAAAATTCTTCTCACCATAAATCACTGACTCTACCTACCAACTTCTATCAAAGATGAGTCTTCATGAGATTCCCACTAATTAGAGCCTACGATTTTTCGCGAAAAGAATTCTGCAACAGTTTGTTTCAATGCCTTATGTGCACATATGCAGCTCTGTTTCATCGTCAGTGATTGGCTGTTTTTTAACTCTCAGCGTCTCGGGCTTCTAGCCGCAAATCACAGACGTGTAGTGTCGCAGTAACATTGTTCCTGTTGGCACAGTCAAATGAGCCACGTCTGTGCATTAATACAGTCTGCCAATAACCATGAAACAAAGCTTCATATGTGCACGTAAGGCACTGAAACAAATTGTTGTTAAATTTTTTCGCGAAAAATCGTGGGCTCTAGTACTAATTCTAGAGAACGGGATTGGGCTTTGGAATCGCAAGACGCGCTATGCTACGGTAAAAGGGGCTGGTTGTGCCAACGTCTTTATTTAGGGACGACGTAAGAGAGATTCTGCTGAGGAGTGATAGGAGGCGGCGAAGCAGGGGGTCGTGGCAATTCACGACAGAGGAGTAATTTCCGAGTTGTATACCAAATCGTTAATCATTCCCACGAGCTTCCGCGAACACCCTCCGCAGACCATAATCCTAGAAGAAGAAGGGGATCGTAGCAGCTAACCACGAAGGAGGCGGGCTTTATTTACCTCACGACTGCTTGTCCGCGGAATTATTCTGTTACCGCCGAAGCTTCGTGGAGCGAGGAGGGAAAAACCAGGTCCAGCATCAGGCGGATGCTGCGAGAGAGATGAAATACGAGTGACATAAACCTTAAACATGATGAAGTGGGGAGACGATCTCGGGGGTCGCAGCTTAGCGTTAATTAAAATCTCGGGGGAGCCATGTTATGAGGGCGTAATTAAAAAGTGAGGGCAGCCACCCTTCGCCAACCCACGGAGTAGGGAGTGGGAAGGAAGGGCTCTGGGGTTTTTCGAGGGGTCGATGCAGCAGGCGCACTAATCCGTCCCCTTTAACATCGGGCGGCTTACCTGCTAGGTATCTCCGCTGTCAAATTAAAGTTAACTCACTCGAGACACTGTCGCAATAACCGCGGAGGAGATCCTACTCCGGAGAAGTCAACGCACACTCACTGACCGCGTATCTGCTAACCAAGGCCTTATTCAAGGTACAGGGATGAATCGAAAGGCAAGAAAAAAATATATTAAAAAAACTACAATAATTCAATTCTGCATCATATAGTGTATCAAATAATCGCGGAAACAGACTGCACCAAGTAAATTACCAGTAGAGGCCGAAACTACAAAACAGACAGGCATGTTCCCAAAACGAAATTAACTTACATCGAAAAGTATTTTTATTGAGAATTTAAAAATCGTAACGTATTGTAGATGGAAATTTAAAACATTTTGAAAAGAAATCACAAGTAGCTCATAGAATGAAGAATGTTGAGAAACGTAAACAATCGCCAAGCAGTGATATAGGTTAGTACATAAGTGAGACATCTAGTAGGGAGGACGTTACCTCGCGCCCCAGCGCACACTGTGAAGCTGGAGAAAGTCCTGTTGTGTCCCCGCCTGTAGTAATGACGTAGACGATGCCCAAAGTGATTACTTAAGGCCATGATTTTTCATTTACATCAAACAATTGCAAATAACTCGAATATTTTTTAACCAAATGCTTTGAAAAAATTTGAGACTGTGTAGTCATACAATATACAATTTTGCCGGAGCGTTTTATTTTTTAATAAGGTACCGATTGCTAAATTATTTGTTGCTTCACTTCAGCTTATTTTGACAACTAAACGTGTGATATTTCAGGGGCAAAAATATAAAAATCCGTTTGGTATATTGCAACAGAAAAATTAAGACACAAACGATGATACACAAGTGTTAAAATTGTAAGAATGTTTTTTTATACATGTAATTGTTTGCGTTAATAAAAATTTTCGAAACCACTGCACAACTAAAGAGCGAGACCTGAACGGGGAGTGTTATACAATATTATTACGTTTTCAGTTTTTGAGCCATAACATTTGTTAAAACGTTACTATAAAAATATTCTCTTCAATAAAGCATATGATACATTCTTGGTAGACTGCTTGACATAGTTAATAATGCAATCTTTCATTAATTTGCCTTGCAGAGTTATTTCAAGAGAATTCTTAACATAATTTCTCTTTCAATTATCCTGCATGACAAAGTAATGAAAGATTCCATTATTATTTATGTCAAGCATACCAAGAATATATGCTATGCTTCGTTGAAGAGGAAATTTTGATAATACAATTTGAAAAAATTGTATGGATCAAAAACTAAAAAATATAATAAAATTGTTTAACACTCCCCTTTAAGGTAGGACATTAGGCACAATTTTGGATTATATTAAATTTCGTTTTTGTTTTTAATTCTGAGAAGAAAAGTGTGAAGTTTGCGATTACAGCATGAATTCTGCTTATTTTGCGCTAAAACACTAGCATAGCATTTTAACTTTTAACGTATATTTTGGCTGCAATTAGTAAAACATATATATGTAATTTGTTTAATTTGTTGGACTGATTTCAGCCTAAATATACATTAAAAGTTCAACTGCGAAGCTTTTACTATACAGATAGGTAAATAGAACTCACGATATGATAAGAAATTTTACACTTTTTTTCAGAATAAGAAAAGAAGAAAAAACCCAATATTGGCGACTGATGGTCCACTTTATCGTCACATATGCAAGTTACCAACGAGAAGACAGCACACTAGTTCAGTGACTCGCGCCGAGGCTTGATTCGCGCGTCCGAGGCGTTCAAGTAGGAAAAAAATCTCAGTTTAATATTTGTATGACATAATGTCAGCTTTGCACACACAAATAAGGAGTAGGTTTCTTTCTTACAAATAAATTAGCTCATCCTTTTTCTCATAATGGCATATCATCAAATTCTAAATTTGCATGTTTTTACTTCATAAACACAGCGGAAACCAATAAATATAATGTAACAGATAAATTTACATGAAACTGCATGTCACGGCGTGCGACTTTATGTATATAAATATCCAATTCAAAATATTGTTGTATTGTTTAAAATGTTCTATAAAATTGATCTTATTTCTGCTCTGACAATTTATTTAGCATAAAATTTCTTTGTATTGAGTTTTTACATGCATGTAGTTTCAAAGTGAATCATTTAATTTCAATACGTTTGTTGGATTTCGCGGAATTCGAGAAGTAAAAACGTGCTTATTTTTAATTTGAAATACCCGTATAAGAAAACCAACTGAGCAAAATTATTTTTAAAGAGAAAAATGTACTGCCAAGAAACGTCTACACTATTTCACAAAGCTATAAAATTACGATTTTTCCTCACTTTAATGATCTTTAACTGTTCCGCACTTCTAGGCCTGGAACGCGCAAAATACGTTCTCCCACGCAGTCACATTCAAAGTACGTGCTCATGTTCCTGTCAACAGACTGTGCCTACTTATGTTGACAGGATAACGTGCCAAATGACGTGTAGATATTCTCTGTGGCAGCCGCTGCTTCTCTCCTGGGAGCCGTGATTCCGAAACTGAACACGAAACACATTCCCAGTTTCGAAGCCACCTGTTGCTGTGTTGGCAGCAGTGTCGCCGCTATAACCACCCCTCCGTATGCAACGAGGGGGGATGAGTACATAATGGTCTGGGAAGCGGGGTTCCTAGATCCTATGACGGGAGTTAGCCAGGAAATTCGCCTCAGCGCGGCCTCCAAAGGAACAGAACACTTCCTCTGCAGATACTCAGCTCATACGAGCTCAAGGCCACAAGACAGATAATTTTATTGTTTACTCCGTACTTGGATTAGCTGCGGTCGCGGCGGGAAATTCCGGTGACTAAGCTTACGCCAGTTGAGCGCTTAAGGGGCCCGCCTCGTGGCACATGTGTTTGTGTGAGTGAGGTATGGTGCTAAGGGCGACGCCGTATGGGTCATACAACGGTGCGTCGCCTCTACGGGTAAGGCGTGCAGTCTTAGCGAAAAATCTAATTTCCTATGGGACTTTAAGTGGTGACCCTATTGTTTTATTTACGAAATCACTTTACTAAAGTCCAATGCACTGCCCTTAAGTGGTTTCACTTGTATCCAATTAGTATATTTTCCGCTATAGCAACCTGAAACCCCCGTTTTAACCCATTTTGACGTGACCTAAAAGGGGATTTCTAATACGTGTGTTGTCTTGAAAGTACTTAAGGGCAGTCGTCTGAAGTGTGTGTTCTTTTCGTAGAGAAACGGCGTGAACACACGTATATTAGTTTCGGTGTAAAACATTTTCTTCAAACACGCTGCAGCGCGATTTTATCGCAACGAGGCGGGCCCCTTAAGGCGGCCGCCTGGTGAAGAGTGTGTGTGACGAAAATCGATGAGGCGCTAAGAGCGATGTCGGCCGGCACATGTAGTGTGATATCGCCTCTACGGCCTAAGTCGTAAGCGCGTGCGCAGTGTTCCCACCGTAACGTTTCTACTACGGGACTTTAAACGTTGACCCTATCATGTCAATGTAGCAAAGTGCAATGTACTTGCAGACCTCAATTTCGAACAAATCCGTTACATGTATGTTGACAAAATCCACGTGAAAAAGCAGATTTTAACCAAGTTTAAGGGCTTTAAAATAATACTTCCAATGTGCGTGATGGCTAAAAAAAAGTCACATTCACATGTAACCTGAAGTGTGTTTTCTTATCGTAGATAAGCATCTTGGGTGCAAATTTACTGGTCTGTGAGAAAAAACGTAACTCCGGACACGCTGCACACAGTTCGAGCTCCAGCGGACTATACTATATTTGTAACAGATATTTTTTTTCCCTATTTTCTTATTTAAGACACAAAATGTGACTAAATTTTGCTCTTATGAAATTTTTTTTACCTCCCATTTTTTTCGCGTAATGGCTCTTTGAAGTCAAAATGTACATGTTACGGTTTTAAAGACGACACTTAAACCAACTGACATAACAGACAGAAAAAATTCACTGTGGATAAAGACGTCGCAGGCTATATTTTCTCGTTCATAAAAATAAAGAATATTTTTTTTGTATTTAAAAAAAAGGTTGAAATATAAAATATAAATTACAAAAAAATTCCATAACATTTTTAAAAATACAAACATATTTTATTTTGTGGTTTAAAATAGGCGAACTTGTAGCCTATAACAACGTTATTAGCTGTCAATTTTTTTTTTTTTCGGTTTGGTAAGTGCATATGTTTTAGTGTCGTCCTGAAAACGGTAAAATGCAAATTTTGACTTTAACGAGCCCTTACGCATAAACTATGCGAGATAAAAAAAATTCATAAGAGCAAAATTAAGTCACATTTTGTATCCAAAATAAAAAAAATACCTGTGCAAATATGAAAATAAAAACATGGAGATGAAAATTGAATGGCGTTATGCAGAAGGCATCCAAGCCACAAATGTAAAGGACAGACATAAATCAAGCTTCTGAATTAGTATACATTAATACTTCAGTAGCTAAGCAACCAAACTCAAGAAGATGTAGGGTATTTGAAAGATGAGATATATTAACTAGCAAAATAACAAATAATATTAAAGTAACAATTGTGTATGTTCTGCACTGTCAAATGTGGGATGGTTTCTTTCTGCATAACACTATTCAATTGCTGTAGACTGCGCGGAGACGATGAAGAAAGTCGTGAGGGAGTCGGACTACGTATTCCCAAACTAGCTATTTACGGATATAAGGGTATACGCATAAACACTGGTAGTAAGGCCGAAACCTTACTATCAAATACTCTTAAGGGCACCGCATGCACACGCTTAAAATACGTACCAGTGTATTCGTAAATACGCTTTTATTTACGAAAATATTCCACATGTACCCATTGCGACAAAGGACGAACAGAAAACGTACTTCAAACGATGACGGAAATGTAGTTTTAAAAAAAAATCACGTAAATTAAAAATATATATATTTCGGAACCCCCTGAAAATGGCTATAAACGGCTTTCTTAACTGGTTACATCTGAAAAACTATTCTCGTGATTCCTGTGAAACTACTATAGAAACCTGCAATC
This sequence comes from Medauroidea extradentata, assembly GCA_003012365.1. NCBI lineage: Eukaryota > Metazoa > Arthropoda > Insecta > Phasmatodea > Phasmatidae > Medauroidea > Medauroidea extradentata. The sequence goes on from PNEQ01038072.1 coordinate 67,506, forward strand.
GACTTTGCTTCAACATTTTAACAAAAAATATATATGTCAGACAAGTGATCTACGATAGCACTGCACACCGTTTTATAGAGTCTCGGGGTAGAGGCGATACCGCACCACGAACACAAGACCAGTACACGTGTGCCTTGACCCTACTACTGTGTTGGATACATTCAACTCCAAAGGAGTTTATATATTTCAAAACTTTGATTAATTATTTGATTAATGTGAATGCCACACTGCATGGTGCGATTATATTTTGTTTTTTGTACACATAATGTGTACTTTAACAATTTTATGCATGCATTTTGTTCGGAATGAAAACGTTTATGAAAAATTGAGTTTGGGTCCCTCTGCACTCTATGAAAATACTAGAAAATGCGGACTGCAGCAAAATCATTAACTTTAATTTTAAAGAACAAGAGAGTATGTCGATGTATATCACCAAGACAATGTATGCTATTTCGAATTAATTTTATATGTATTGAAGCATCTAGGTTTTGAGCGCAGGTGAGGGGTGACATGAGGTGAGTATGGAGCAGCACCAGAAGAAGGTGCGGGGGAAACTCACCGACCAACGACATTATCTGGCACGATTCCCACACGCGGAAATTCGGGGACCGACCCCACCGTGAATCGAACTCGGATCGCCTTGGCGGGATAATTAAAATACAGTTACGCTTAGTAAATGTAAAGTTCTCCCCTGAGGGGTTAGACCCAACCTTAATACGACGTAATAACAGTCACAAAGCAAGGTAAAATTCATTATACACACTGTGAGATCTCAGGTTCGTTTTGGAGACAAACATGTCGAATAACATCGCATCAGACATGCACAACACATAAAGACACAGAATTGTCGTAATTTACTTAAGTAATGTGAAACTGAGTATAAATACGCGTGCATCCGGGCTTGCCTGTTCAACTTTCCACCATCATATTTTCTTTACATAGCAATTGACAAAGGCGTTGCAGTCGCACACAGGAAGAGGAAACGTGGTAGCAAAAAATGAGAGTTTCTCTTTTTTCGGCGAAGTATCGTCTACTGAGTATTTTTGAACTGCGGCGAGGAAGAAAGGGCAATACAGGAATCCGGAAACGGGAGCGTCTGTCGGGACGGATACACGCCTCGCTGTTCCGTTGGGGACAACAAGTCATACACAGGGCAATATTTCAAGTTCCGTCTACAGACGCTAAAACGTGGTCCGAGACTTGCGTTTACAGGGCGAAGGGAAACTAACAAGGCAGGACATTCTATAGGCCTAACATACAGACATTCATTTGGGGTACCATAATATCGTGATAAACCATTTTTGCGGGATTCATAAAATTAAAAAGGATCTGTACACCGAGATCACTGGGTTACCAACAGAGAGCAGGCATGTGTAGTTTCAGCCATTAGTGGCCAATATATTGCTAGTAAGATCACAATTAAAATGTTTTAACATATTTCTGTAACTTGTCTTAGTACCACGATTCATTTAATATATAGGATATAGGTAATGGTACCACTTAATAGAATAGGTTTACCCTATACAGTTTTAAGGTGGCATTGTACTAGACGTTTTCTTTCATAAAATGGCTTTGCGGCCTTCAACCATTATGTAAAGTTAGTGATAAACAATTTTTTTATTAATCAAGAATGATACATTTCTTCATTAAGAACACATATATTTGATCCTTCATTCGAAATGTAACAATAGTATTATATCAAAGCTGCCCTGCACGGTAAAACAGACCCCATGTGACTGTAGTAGAGTGATCTTCGAACGAGTTTAGGGGCTGCTGTTGGCGTAGTGGATACAGCACTTACCTCCCACCAAGGCGATCCTGGTTCTATTCCTTGCGGAGTCAGTCCGCAGATTTTTACATGTGGGAATTGAGCCGGACGATGACGCTGGTCGGAGGGTTTCCTCGGGGATCTGCTGTTTCTCCCGCTCCCTCATTCCGGCGCGGCTCCATACATCACGTCACCCCTCACCAGGGCTAAGTCTTAGCTATAAATGATAACCAAAATATTTTCAATCAATCGAACTAATTTAGCATTGGGTGTTAATGATATTCTGATTTACGTTCTTCGACGTACGCCAATACGAGTGTACGCTGCTGGGTGGGTGAAAACCCAGAGTAAAACGTAAAACCCATTCAGCCGTCGTCATTTTCACACACCTAATTGTGTAACTTGTCTGTCCAGTATTTGTTCAGTTTTACAGGCTATACCAACTATTATGTATTTCCTTTCCGGGACTCTGTGCATACTACGTATTTGGTAACAGCTAACTTGCTTATTTTGTTTATTTTCTATTGTCCAGTTGCTCTGTTTAGCTGTGGCTTTTCATCGACTCAGCAACAATTGCACACCACGGCGCATGCGCAACGAAATGGTTAAAATTTTTCTTAAACACAGCAGAGAATAAAATAAACTCTTGTAATATCCATCAATATTCGACTCCGCCATTGATAACTATGTAGCTGCTCACAATAATAGAAAGAAAATTTTTGGTCCATATAGTCAGAAATAATAAACCAATTTTTCTTGGTGGTTTCAGATCTTAACTTACGAAAATAATGATGTGTGTGTGTGTGTGTGTGTGTGTGCATATATATATATAAATATATATATATATATATATATATATATATAGAGAGAGAGAGAGAGAGAGAGAGAGATAGAGAGGGTGTTTCAGAAATACTTTTACTAACTTGAGAGGGCGAGTTCCTTAAACCAAAACCAGAAAAAATGTCCATAAAACATGGGTCCGGACATTATTAGTTTTTGTCTTACTAATGAACGATTGATTCTGTAATTTGCAAGATAACCAGTAGTAAAATTTTATTGCAGTTTCGCCGATGCTAATATTAGAAACTCATAGTAAATGTTCGAAATTACATCCTCTTGCTTCCACGCGGATGCTAACACTATCGCGTCCATTCAAATTCTCCCACATCCACCATAGATGATACAAATGAGGCCATCAGCATATTTGTATCCGCAGCATAATTCAATTATCTAACAACATTACTTTTAGTACTCTGGTAAAAATACGTAGAGAATAATCTTTGGTTAACATGTGTTCGGCCATATAGTTCTTAATAGAAAAGTAATGAAAGTTCTGAAATCCATTGTCTTATTTCTACCCTTTTAGGAATACGTTGTGACATTGCACCTTACGTCATGTGTCGCTGGCAATACGTAAGGAGAAGATAATCAAGCTAAGTTGTGTCAAACAAGACGTGGAATAGACATACGGTGAGTACTGGATTTTGACAATAGCTACGGGTGCACCACGCAGCAAAATGGACCTGCAGTACTATCGTGCGTCCAACACCACCACAAAGATATTACGCAAGTATAAATATTTTTTTTTATTTCGAAGTTTTGAGCTAATTATTTAGTAGTTCATTTAGCATACCTGATCATTTCTACACTTAAAGACGCTGCCTACTTTGAGCGGTTTTGCCTGTTAAGAGGCTCAGAAGTTACGGAGCTACAGGAGACACTTCAAGCGCGCATCGTATGTAACATTGCCGCAACGAGCCAAGAAATGAATCATATGAACTAGCGCGTAAGATTACCGGCGATCCATTTTTACCATAGGACTAAGGCCTCGCTCTTTAGTTTTTCAGTGGTTTCAAAAATGATTTTTTAAACGCGAATTAATACACATATCAAAAATTCATCTAACAGTTTTAACACTTATATATCATCGTTTGTAGCTGAATTTTTCTGTTACAGTACATCAAACAGATTTTTAGATATTTGCCCCCGAAATATCACATATTTTGTTCTCAAAATAAGCCGAAATGAAGCAAAATCATTTTTTGCTAGCAAACGGTACATTATTTTGAAAAACGCTTTGCCAGATTTGTGTACAGTATGAGCGTACACAGTATCAAGTTTTTTCAAAGCATCTGGTCAAAAAATATTCGAGTTACTCGCAATTGTTTGAAATAAATGATGGATCATGGTCTTAAGCGGTGACCAAATAATGTTATTGGTGCACAGTTTAGTTCCGCACACATCTAGTTAGTACGTGTTGAAGTACGGTAGCTTGGAAAGGCCTTTTAAACATTGTTGGAGTGCTTAGAAACGGTGTTTTCAATAATCATGGTATTTACCAATGATATTCCAACCTTGCCCGAAGCGTGCCTTTAAATTTTTAACGTAGAATCACGTTGTACTGTTAGTATCCACAAATTGCACAACACCCTTCAAATGTCTGTGTACATGCGTTCGTAGGTAATTAGATGGGCGTTCTGTAATACTGCGATGATTCTAGTTCGACCTCTTGAGTATTAAGTGTCTGAAGTACACTCAATAATTGGACATGTGTTACAAGATTAGCAACTTACTTGCACTACTTTTTGAAGTGCTTAAACATTTCCAAGAATAATTTGAGAGTTTTCATAAAGTAGCTATACCTCACAGTACCACTTTGTGAGAAATATCTTACTTAGGCTAGACTGATTTTTGCTTTTGACATGTCCAAAACAATAAAGTCAAGTAAAAAAAAATTTAGATTAGGTAATTATGAGAAACAATTTCCACAGTATTCCGTGCAGTAGTAAAATTACGACTTTATGTGTCCCAGCAGCTAGGCACTCTCAACTCCAGGGCCTCGATTAAATATCACTACCTGCTATTTGCACCATCCGCAGCACAGCGCAAGAGCAAAGCAATTCCAAATGGGTGGCTTTCCTACTGCATGTTTGTGAATATTTAATTGCAATGCAGCGCGACCAGACACAACGCAGGTGGACATTTTACAAAGCATCCGTAAAATGCGATATTTAATGGACCCCTTGAAGGAAGATTACGCCGCGCCAGGGAGCGTTAACACGACGTAAACTGAACTCATAGTTTTGACAAACGCTTTTGCCAGCGAATGTTGTCGTGTTGAACACAAACCACTACAATAAAAAAATACAGTATTATCTGTTGTTAACAAACATATAACAAACACACAATTCCGGAACGGAATTTAGTCGTATCACAAAACAGACACGAAAACAAAAATAAATAATAGAACAATAACAATACAAATAAGTCCGGAATGGACTGTACTCCTATGAAGAAATACAAAACAAAAGCACGATAAAATAGACAACAAAATACAGTGTATGAATAAGTGCAACAAAAATGAACGAGGACAACGATGCTACAGCACAAAAGACAAGATACTGGTGAACACGGACGACAAGACCAAAAGTAAACTTCCTTCGAAGTGTGGAAACGTTCAACAGCTAATGTGTACTGGCTTCTCTTTTTCTTTCTTTTTTTTTTTTTTTATATTGTTTTTAACACTGCAACATTCGCTCGCAATGACGTACGCCCAAAACGGTTCCAGTTTTAATACTAAGCAATTGCAGAAATTGTTCAGATCCCAAATAACGACATTTTAAAGGCCAGTGAACTAACTATCTTAGGAGCGACGTCATTATCGCGACATTAGCAGCGTGTATGTAGGAAGGCCGATTGCGACGGTATTCCGCGATTGTGGTCTGGGCCGCGAGCCAGCTGGATACTTGGATAGTGACTAGACTCTCATGAATACTCTGAGTCACTGTAGTGGGAGGATGTGATAGCATCGCAGGTCGGTATCCACGCCACATGAGCCTGCAAGCGACCACTGACAGTTTATCCTGCGAAAGTGTACCTTTTTGACACCTCGTTAATGTATTTTCAAAAACTAAATTTAGTATCTTATTGGGACGAAGAGATTGGCTCGTGCTTCAACAATCGCGTCGCCTCGCGTGGGGCGCGAAAACGGCGTGCAATGTTTATAGTCGTTGTTTTTTTCCTATGGCCTTTTCAGACTACCGTTTTGAGGTCACCGCTTGAAGTCCCATAGCAAAAATGGATCGGCGGGAATCTTCCCCTTTATAGTCGTTCAAGTGTGAAATTAATTATTTTATATGAGTTCGAAATTATGTCAGTTTTGTAGACGTCACTTGAGACTGCATTTTCCTCTCATGGAAAATTTGGTAGCATGATAGTATTCAAGTAACGGCATGTCAGAGTTAAAATATGCATGACTACGGGCGCATACAACTAAGGAAAACTATCAGACCTACTAAAATGAAATAATTTACTCTAAGACTAGACACTGCGGCCTAATACACAAAAGTAATTAAAACATTTAAGGACGCATCTTCGTTTTTTTTTTTTTTTTTTTTTTTTTCAAATATTGCTGAAAATAAGGTTTTTAATGTCGAAAATTAGTGACACCGTAGATGCACTAAAAACGAATGCCGTTTTTTTTTAAATTCAAATATTTTGTTTTAGACCAATAGCAGCATTCATCCTGATTACAACGATATCAAGTTTATAGCAATGCGAACTGTAGGCTCATTATGTATGCAGTAACAAGTGCGCGTCCCTTTCTACGACGCGGCGATTTCATATGCTCGCTTTTCTTACGAGGGCAGAGAGCTCAAGCGACGTAACCTCATCCTTCCACGTCCTTGGAGCGCGCACTAGCTTTTACACAGAGTCTGCGACCGCGTCAGCTGTCTACGTGATTCAGAGCATGTATTCCGAGTTTCATAAGAATATAAGTTGCTGATATTCACTAGTTTTGAACAGCCTTAATTCAGCGCTTAGCTCGTTGTGGCGATGCGGAATTGCATACGCGCTTCAAGATCGCTCGTGTAGCTACGGTGCTCCTCAGCATCTAAAGCGCAGGTTAGGCGGCACCCTTAATACGTACATAGCTGTTCTTCAATTAACAAAGATCTCGTCACCCATGTTGATCAAACGTAAATTAGCACTCTGCCATGTAGTTATGGCAGTCGGCTGACCTGCTGAAGTCTCGTGGTGTAGATTTGACTTGCCTTAGTGAGCTCGCATGTTCGATTGTAGTCGAGTGCGACGGCAATTACTGTTTAACGTCTCGTCGACAGTAAGCTCATAAATTCAGTCCGGTATTCACGTGGTGGGCTTATTTCGCGTTATTTTCTGGAAAGCATGCATAAATGCAATACTGTTTAGAATGAATTCATTAGTGTTCGATATGACAGATTTTAAAACGTTCCTGTATTATTTTCACCCTTGCGTTTTTTAATATTATTTAACTTATAATGCTAGTAATACAATTAATTTTGGTCTTATTAGGCTACACTATATTTTTTTTTAAATGGCCTTAAGGGTTATGGGAAGGTACGATGTCGAGCAAAAGAATGGAATACACAATCGTCAATAAAATCTGAACAGCTAATGATAATTGGATGAACTTTTTTTTGCCGAATAGGTAATTTATCAGCGAACGTTTATTTACGTAGCACTATGCGGCAAGTGTGCTTTACTTTCGAGTAAAAAATTAAAAACTGTTATTAGAAAAATAAGGGCTTGAAACCACAAAATCTACAAAAATAGAAAACTATGATGCTTATTATTTTTCATAAGATAATATCAAGGGCTCTATAGTAACAGACTTTCCAAATACTCGCGTTCTCATTTGAAAATATTTTTACTATCCGAAAATTTCTACGCGAGAGGTTTACGGGTGTAAAAATTATTTTCAAATCAAAACGCGAGTGTAATTGAATTTTGTTTATTAAACAGGCCTAGATATGATCATATAAAAGTTATGGAAATTACAGTTTTCCACTTATACATATTTTGCGGTTCCAAGTCCTTATTGTTCTAAGAACAGTTTTTAATTTTTTGCTCGAAAGTGAAGCATACTATCGTATAGTGCGATACAAATAAACGCCCGCAAGTAAAATATCTACTCGGCAAAAAATTTCTTCAAAGTTTGATTAGTAGTTCAGATTTTATTTACGATTAGGTTTTCAAGTCGTCCGCTCAACATCGTACCTTTCCATACCCCTTAAGGCAATTTCCCGTAATTTTAAAACAGTTACGGCTGCGTTACTTAGGCAGCGTATTATATGAAACTGTGGAAGACCGTGGTTTACATAACTACTACGCATCGTCGCGGTGAAGTCGCACGACTATCCAACTCGACCCTGACCTCGGGCAAAAAGCGGAAGAATGCCGCCGGCGACTTTCCCACTCGTCCAGCAAGCAACTCATGCATTATGCACACCCGCCTGCAGTAATCGTATTCAGTCCTCGTCCTTATGACCCCTCTTCCATCCCAGCCACGGTGGCTTGCTGACCAGCAGAGATATTGCTAACAACTGGTCAGTCCGAGCGATGTACACATGACTTACCTAGCATTTACAGTAGCCCGTGTTACAATTGACACTCGAGGCCCATTACGGATGGAGGGAGCGCCAAAGAAGTGACTATTCACAATTTTCGTAAAAAAAAAAAAAAAAAACGTTTTTCCACTTTTAATCGAAAATCAAGGTTCGACAACCCATAGACGATAGTTTTGTCCACCTTCTTACATTTTTGCATAGTCACAGACTTTATTTTTGGAGGAGCACTGGCTGAAGACAAAAAAAAAAAAAAAAAAAAAACATTTTTCTTCCTTTTCACCGCTAGTGCTCCAAAACTGGAAAAAGTCTGTTAGTTAATATTTTTCTCCCTATAAAATTTAGTCCTAGTTGCGCACATTGTAATAAGGCATTAAGCCGTATGGCGAGAGAGAAAATATATAACAATATATAATCATTTAATAGGGCGTACAAAAGTATTATCTACAGATTATCAAGTCTCCTGGTTCGATAATAAGCGGCGAAACAAATTTTTTACGAAAATCGTAAAATTCACTGCTTTAGTGCTTTATCCCCCTTAAGAGGGTAATTTCGCATTGTAACTAATTTTTATTATTAAATTTTGACAATCGGAATCAACTACGACATGCATCAAAATGTAATAAATTTTTGTAATTTTAAGTATGCTTTGTGTCATTCATAATATATTACACCTGAATAAATGGTTAGATAATCCTTCATTACAACCTCACAGGTCACAACAATTCTGACAAATAAACAAACCTGACATTTAAATAACTGTTAAGATTCCTTGTTTGACTTTTGTTTTTAAGTCATTAATATAAAAGTTATGCTGTGACAAAATTAATTTGTTCCAAAATGTTAAGGCAACTACTATCTTAAGGCGGCCACCTCGAAATGCGTGTTGCGAGATTCTGAGTTATTTTTTTTCCTCAAGAGACCAGTAAATATGCGTCCACAATGCTTACCTACGAAAAGAAAACAAATTTGTAACTTGAAAACAGCACGCACATTGGAAGCATTATTTTACTCTCAAACTTAGATAAAATCGGCTCTTCCTTACGGTTGTTTCTCAAGACATATCGCACCCCCAATGCAATACCAACAAAACTAAAAAATCAACATTTTTCAGTTGTGTATGTAGGGAAAGAGAGAATAGTTTTCTTTCCCTAATGCAATACTAACATAACCAAGAAAAGCATTCCAAAAATTAAATAAAAATGTTTTGCTTTAAGCTTCTTTGGCAAATAACAGTAATAATAATTTCCAAGACTAACAATTTTAGCATTTATGCAGCATGAGGAAAAAGAACAGAAGTTAATTTTCAGTGCAATACCAACATAATTTGTGTTATGTTTATATTACACTGTAAACATCCAAAAATCTGAAAGTATGTATGTGCGATAACTGCATTTACCTCAAAATGACATATTTTGAGTTATGTTGGTATTGCATTAGGTGTGCGATACGTACCCGGTTCGTTCGAAACGGAGGTCTACGATTGAACGTACTTATGCAAAAAGGCCCTAACTCACAATTCGCTGAAATTGAGATACTCAACGGCAAAGTCTACTGAGTGCATCTAAACCCTGCAACGACCACTTTTTCTGGTCTCTTATTTTTCTTCAAATGTTATGATTTAACTATCGTTAGTTTTTGAGAACATATTTTGGACCATCAACTTCTACTTGGTATAATTATCTCAAAACAAATTACTTTGAAGGTTGACTACTTTTTGCGAAACTGTCTTCAATTACATTGGATTTTGTTGCAATGACAGGTTCAATAAAACAACTTAAGGCGCCCGCCTACTGGCCGTGTGTTTGTGTGAGTGAGGTACGGCACCAAGGGCGATTTTGACCAGCTCATCTGGTGCGGTATCGCCTCTATCGCAAAACACTAAATCGGCATGTAGTGGTATCACTCGCCTGATACTTTCAGTGATGACCCAATCTTTTTATTGGTGAAACATTTTAAGCAAAGTCCATTGCATTCGTCTAGAGTAGTTTTACACGAATACCGAGAATAGTTATTTTTGTTAGATATAGAAAAAGCTGTTTTTAGCCATTTTGAGAGGCTCCGTACTTTTTTTTTCTAATTGGAGTGATTTTTTTATATACTACCGTTCCGTCATCTTTTGAAGTGCATTTTCTTTTCGTATTTTGTCAATATGGGCATACGTGGAATGGTTTCGTAGAAAATGAGTGTATGAACACATTGCAGCGCATTTTAAATGCTTGGTAGGCGGCGCCCTTAAAGTCCCGCCGTAAAAACGTTACAGTGGCAACACTGCGCAAGCGTTTACCATTTTGGGCGTAGAAGCGATATCATAATGCATATGCCGGCCGGATTCACTCGTAGCGCTTTATAGAGGTTTGCCTCACACACAGAAATACACACTTCATTAGGCGGCCGCCTTAAAGGCCGTTCAAACGTGAAAAATTTATAAATACTATTAGTCACATAGAAAATTATTTCA
>PNEQ01038072.1:78220-115492 GCA_003012365.1 Medauroidea extradentata
AAAAAAAAAAAAAAAAAACAATTTTCTAATTAAAAAGACTGCTGAAAACTAAATAATTTTTACACGATTTTCAGCGATTTTCTAAAATGATATAAGTATTTAGTTTTCTGTTTCTAACAATTTAAGCAAATAACCAGTCAATTAGTTTCAGTATAAATTATGTCATGCCAACAAATAAGTCGGCTGGTCTTCGATGTAAGTATTTACGTACGTACGTGTAAGAAAGTATCAGATTTTGATATGCAATTATAGGAATACTATGCAACGAATATTTTTTCTTGAAGAAATGATGTAGTTATTTGTAACGTCTACAAAACTAACATCATTACGTACAAACACAATGTTATGAATGTTTCACACTTGAACGCCCTTGAAGGTCACGCGGTCTGGATTAATATAATAAAATTACGACGTATACAAATATATATACAATAGAAGGAATTGTTCCAGTTGACAATACTAAAATACTAACACTACATTACTAAGTAAAACACCGCTTAAGTGCGACTAACCTCACCAAAATCATACCGCTATTTCGATTCATTTCCAAGGGCTCTTTAAGATTGCATTTTTTTTTTTTTTGCGGGAGTTGAATTTTGGAAGTTTTCTTTACGAAATGTTACGTCTGGCGAATGAACCGAGATGTAATGCATGTCACGCGTGTTACAATGAACGGAATACTAACGTATTAAACGTATTAAAGGAAAGCACTCATCAAAATATGATTCTGTTTGTTTTAATTTTTTTTTAATATTGAGTCTATATTATTAACCTGTTTTTGGTGATATCTCATAACGCCTAGATGCGGCTTTCTTTGATTGCTGTACATAAAAAACACAAAAAGTATTCGTTAAACAGAAACAAAGAAGAATTCGTTTGACAGTACTCCACACTTTCAAAAATTTCATTACTGGGTCATCTCTTCAAAGCCCACAAAAAAAAATAATACTACGGGGAATAAAGTCTCGATTTGATGCTATGGGCATGGTAAAAATAGTTTCCTATATTTATTGATTTTATGTTTGTGACCTCGAAATTAGTTTTTACGATTTAATTTTGAAATTTATTTAGAGTATATATAAGGGGCAATTACCTAACATATTTTGTCTATCTTTAGGGAGCTGACAGTCGTCTATAGTTACTGATACGAGACTGAAATCAATAAATAATGAGTTAATCTTTATTTACGATAACATAGGGCACAACAGTAATGACAGACCAAAAACATATCTTACTGTAACTATCAAGAAATGCTTTACGGCTTAAAATAATATATAATACAACACAAAAATTAAAATATGAATAAAATGAACTAATTCTAAAATTTTAAGGAAACTTTCTCTTTAAGGCCGTATTGTTAGTAACGCTCGCCTCGCACGTCTCACCCTTACTGCTTTGTTGCCTTCAGCGGATAAATAGTATCTCAATAAATGCTCTTACTGTGACTGTCAAATATCATATTTCTTTAATTAATTTTCTAACCTAATTGTTACTGTCAATAAAGCTATCGGCCGAATATAGCTGTTTGGGTGAACTGGACCAACACCGACGCTAAAATGTGAACGTGAATCACGCCCCATGCCCAAACACGGTTGATAGAATTTCTCGACGAGAGATTCTCAAGTGACTTGAACTGCTGTGTTGGGGTTTTTCTCAGGGCTATCCCTTACTCTGCTGTCTTCATTTCTTCATTATTGCAACGTTTATATCATGCATTATGTCCAGGTTTGCAGCAAGAATAGGGAATGTGCGTCGGGTCCAACATACAGTCAACTACGCTTAGTGTCAGCCTCCTGCACACGCAGGATGTTGCAATACTATTAATAAAAACTGCAGGCTAACATGCCTCAAGAGAAAAAATATATATATTACTAGACCAAAGGTGCGTAAATGGTTGAGTTGCTTTAATGCAACTCGGAACACACGTATACATAGCCTGCGGGTTGGATCATGTTTAGAGATGATGGTTTATCGGGGAAAATATGACTGTTTGTTGGGTTTCAACGCACGTTCAGCTTATGAAACGATTATTGGCTTTCGCTTGTACGTAGAGCTGTTTCCCTATTTTACTAAGCCAAAAAGAATCCCGTTATTGTAATACGTGATGCCTATTACTGGTCTGCAGGCAGTTCTGTTGTGTCACATGTATACCACCCAATCACGCGTGTCATAAGAGACTACAGTGATTTCAAGGGTACGTTGGCACAAAATAATTTCACGATATACCATAATCTCCTGGAATGTCATTTTAGTCTCACGACTAATCTTGTAACCAAAACCACGAGTCAGTCGCGAAAATATGTTTGCACCAATTTGTTTCCATGCTTATAACGTGCATATCTATAGCTCTGCTTCACAGTAATTGGCAGCGTGTCTTTGTTCAAACACATCTGTCATTTGACTGCACCGATCAGAATTAGGTTATTGCGACACCACGCAAGTCTGTGATATTCCAGTAGAACTGTAAATCCCAGTACACACGGGCATCTTTCTTGTACAAGAAGGTGAACACTTTCTTGTTCACCTTGACTTGTAGCGAACTTGTATCGTGTGAAGGGCCACCGAGCATACTAGTGACTAGCATACAAGGACTTGTATACTATCTAGTGCGGGATAGGTACGGTTCTATTTTTCATCATCTTTCTTGTACTAGTCGAATATAAACAAACCATTTTTATGCATGCGCGAATGTTATTGAACAAAATAGCTTACAAATACGAAGCATTTTTAAATAAATAGTGTCTTAGCTGAACAAACGATGATATTAAAGGAATATTCGCTGAACGTGCGTCATATCACTTTACATCTGGATATAATTAACTAGAGACAATAATTCCATTTTTACATTTTAAAGCTTATTTTTGGCGCAGGTGCAATAATTATTGCACTTATTACCTCCAATACTCGAATATAAAGCCTTAAAATCTGTATTCAAATTTTAATGGTGTACACCAGATTGTACAAGAAAGTTGGCCGTGTGAACTAAACAATTAATTTGGTAGGATACTAGCTAGAACGCTAGCTAGTGTTCTCTTTCTTGTACACATTTGATGCTCACTTTCATGTACAAGAAATATGCCCGTGTGTGGGCTTAAGACATGTGGGAGTTAACATCAAATAACTGACCATGAACCAGTGCTGCAGCTGTAAACATTAGACGTTGGAACCAAATGGTGCAAAAATATTTTCGCCGTAAAGAAGTGCATCTAGTTGCTTATGATATAGGTAAAGGTTCCATCTATAACAGAAGCAGCTACGCAGACATCAGGTAGGCCTACACGTGTGTCGGTACATTACTGACTGTGGGACACTCGCATTAACTTTCACCTAGAGGCAACAGTGGCCAATTAATCGTTCGGTACGACCCGTTTGGTAAAGGGGCTGCGAACACAATACACTGCAATGGCATTTCACAATATTATCTCTGCTTCACCTAACCCCACCGTTTGAAAAGTTATGCAGCCCGTCGCACTATATCCCACAACACAAACACTAGACTCCCGCCGTAAGCGCTACTGTTACCATCGGACCGCGCTGATCGGGTCTAATGTTTGCGCTGTGGTCTGTAAACTATACTCCCGTCAAAAGAGTACAGTATCCGGGGCTGTTCCACATACAAAAATTATTTGCCAAATTAACGTCTACAATCCACGTCCGGAAACCGCTCGAAACGGCGGAAAATGGCATCGAAAAGGAGAAATTAATAACATGTTACACGAACAAGATATTTTCAATTTAGGTAAGTTTCTCTAGACAACTAAAATTAAGTGTTGCAAACATTTCTACTTCCATTTGATTTATGTTGCTATACACATATTGGCATACAAAATAATTTGCACTAAAATTTTAAAAACGAAATTATACTATGCAACAACCCTGTGTAGTATTTTTATGAATTAAGGAATATCCATGTATTTACCTTCTCTTATAAAATTCTTTAATTTAATTTTTAGCTCATCGGTAACCCAGCAAGATTCGCTTGGAATGGCGATAGTCATTAAACCGTTTTTGATGTGCGGAGATAAGGGTGCGATAAAGTTGAGACTACGACATTCGATGATAAGCGCATCGCTTATATATTCGCAACGCCAAAGTTGTGTGGTAGTGTTAACGTACAATTATTATTCCTACGGGACTTTATAAACAATGTCACTAAAATGTTATGCGTAGCTATGTATCCAGTATCTAGTAAAGTTCAAGGCGTAATTTTGATGTTGTGATTTAGAAACTGAGTGGAACTTTTTAAAACAACAGCGGTCCAAGAAAACCACGTGTGAACAATTCGAGGCTCCCCGATATCACGCCATCTCCTATACCTCAAGGAGACTGAGCACCACGTCTAGCCATTTGTACAATGTTTTCCTATTTAATGACATACGATAGGAGGACTAAAGCCAAGCGTGGCGTAAAGACACATATATATATTTTTTTTACTTTCCGTGAAAAAAAAAACATATCTATATTCCTATAACAACTAAGTTATTTACGGAGATACAATGAAATCCTGCTGGCGATTCCTCTATAAGAGTTATTTGAACCTTAGTTTTTTTTTTTTTTTTTTTTTTTTTTTTTAGTTTGAGGCAAGGAAACAGGAGAAGGCGATAAGTTGACTTTAAACACGTCCTTCAAACACCTCATCGCCTCTAGGCGCGAAGTACTAAACTAGCGTGCAGTATTTAAATGGGACTTCAAGCGATGAACCTGTTATTTTATTTGGGGAAATTATGTGGCTACGACCAAAGCAGGTTTCTATGATTTTGTTTTACGATTACAGTTGGTATTTTCTCAGCTACAGCAACGTGAAAAAGTCATTATTAGCACTACTGAGGAGCTTGGTAATCATGTGTTTTTAATTGGCGAACGGCAATTTCAAATCGTAGGGTTACAGTTTGAAGTGTGTGTTATTATCGTAGATAACATAATTGGAAACATTTTGATTAATCATTAAAGAAAAATACTTTCCGTACCAGGTCCACTTAATCTTAAAGTAGCACAGGTTCTCATACACCTCCGGGGCAAGAATCGTTTGAAGATCACAAAAATTTATGTCAAGAGATTGAGAAGAAAAAAAATTTTAAAAATGGTTGCACTTCATGAAGGTCGAAACCGACGGGAACCTCGGACGAGTGAAGTACTTGGAAGTCGTCCTCTACACCTCATAATTCCACGAAAAACAGCCAGCCTCTAATTAGCTAGCAATCCGCGAAACTTCCCTGAGAGAGAACATTTTTCCAAGGGTGCGTTTTATTTTATCTAGCAGAAAGACAGCGAGACGGAAGGATAGAAGAAGGAATGATTCTTCTGAAAGGGACTTCTTTAAAAGGAAACTCTGAGGTGAAATCACGGAAGGAGAGACACGGTAGCAGAATGCCGAGTAGATAACGAGAACGCGAGATAACGGAAGAGTTGCCAGAACCAACAGTGAAGATCGCGAAAAGGTAACGAAGGGGCTGCTGGAAAAATAAAACGCAATGTTGACAACTAGAAAGAGACGAAGGAGGACAAATTATACGCACCATAAACTGAAGTTATTTTCTTCTTTGGAACATCTTGCAGACACCTCTAACTAGTAAACATTTCGCGCTAACATTACGGCGTAGCTGCATGTTATTTGATATGATTGCAGCTAGATATCTGCAAGCTGATACAGAACACTCCATAATATATCACTATTGCATAATCCTCGTCCGATGCTCTCCATACCAATACCCTGCCAACAGGTATGTATAGGCTGTTCACTTTAAAGTGAGCATTCCTGTACAGTTATAAAAACTATTTTATTTGGTTTTTAGTTTCATGATAATTTTCATATTAAAAATAATACAGATGGACGCAGAGTAGCTGAAAGAAAAATTAAAACTGTGCTCACTTTACCGTGAACAGACTATACGTGTATTTGAGATGAGAAACTGAATATTTAGGAATACGGAAACAATAGCCTGTCGGACGGCAAACACACGCACGCCAGCAAAATCGCTGCTATCCTGCAATCAAGCCATTACGAAACTTGCCGTAATGTGCAGGAGCCAAACAGACACGGGGCTGGTATCAACAGACCCGCGCAGCAAATGAGCCGCCACATCATTTGGCGTCTGTGTTACTATTTAGTCTGTAGGCCGTCTGTTAATAGCAGAGAGTTTGATGCAGAAGATGTGTCGTTTCACACTCGTGACGTTGAACATGTGCTCACAGCTCTCAGGTATGTGTTTCAGACCCCATGTTTACTGGATATTTCCTTCTTGTTTTGGTCCATACCAAGATATCTCCAACTATGTAATATTTTGTGTGTGTACAGGATGTGCAGAAACATATGTATAATAAGCACACCCCCACTAATCCTCGGCAAAATTGGAGACGAAAAAGTTAGTGGCAAAATGTCGTTCGACGTTATTTTATGTGCACTATGTGGCAACACTGCACAAATAGAAATTTCCCTCGCTGGCTTTTCTGAACATAGTGCCGAAATCTCAATTTTCCACAATGTTTGGGTTTATCTTTGCTACTTTTGTAAACAGAAAATTGGCTAATGTATTAAGAAATGTGCCAAACAATTTGTGTTTATTATCATACAATTAGAGATAGTGAGAGTCTCAAAGAGAATACGGCATGCTAGTCGAGTGTCATGTACGTAGGGGCGATGAGGAAGGCATTTAGTAAGCAATAGTAAGCCTTAGTACCGCCAGGTTTCCAAGCCTAGAAAGCACCAAACAGTTGAAAGTAGGTGAACACTTTTCATCTGACACTTTATAAAAGTACTGTATGTTCTCACTGGCTTACGTCTGTTTTACAGCCCAAGTTTCCAATGTATTAATGAAACTTTTGAATAGCATCCAAGAACGTTTTTACTTCAATATTCCATGATAAGTCGAAACACAAATAAATTAATTTAATATGCTGTTTAAACGCTATGTTAAGAAACTGCTTTTACAAGCGTTCATATAACTATAGAGGATCTTCACGAATAGGCATTTTTTATTGACGCGAGTGTAAGTAAATGAATGGAAAACAACAGTTCGTCAAAATATAAACACGAGAACTTTTACTATAAAAAAGTAATATTCATTTATTCAATAGCAAGCCGCTAGGTTATTTTTCGCTAACTTTGTTTATTATAAGCATAGATCGGTAAAGTACTGGTCTCTGTAGTATTTGTCGTAAGTACTTATCCAGCTATATTATACGCTTGTGTCATTTAATTCAATGTAATGCTTAGTCTTCATTGTGCAAAAAAAATAATATATACAAACTATCATGTATAAAGCAGATACACACTAACTAAACTATTACCAAAATATGACACCACCTTACTTCAAGAAAATAAAATCTAAATACATTTACGATATACGTTTTACAAAAAATTTCCAGTAATTATTAAAGCTACAGAAACACTGGCCTAAGACGTCACTCATTTTTGGTCACTGCTGATTGAAATATACAATACAATAAAAATATGTTCCATAGCTCATACGCATCTTTTGTTAAGCAGTTCTATGCAATATACTGCGTGTACTTACACAAACAATCACACGGGTTCCAAACTATTATTAACGCAATGAAGGTAATATTTTGAGGAATTTTAATTACGTAGGTGGACTCGTGGGTGGCATTTCAGCTAAGTCCGTCCGTGTCGCCAGAAAATAAAAGAAAAAAGAGCACGCAAATTTTAATTAAAATCTGAAGTGAATCGCTCGTCGCCGACTTTGCTACGGAACAAAAACTGAACCTGGAAATGTCGGTACTCACATGCAATTAAAATGACATTTTGAGGCAGCTTTACTTGGAATACACTTTGCAAAGCGCGAACTAAATTCCTATTGCGAGGTTAGAAGATTTGGTAGGGAGTACAAGATCCGGGAATAAGGCTCGTGGCACACAGAAAGAAAGAAAAACAGAAACGTACACAGCTACACAAAATAAAATCTCAGGGCAATTATTTCGTGTTCTTGTAACTTTCTTCGGTCTTTTGATTCTCTCTTTTTGTCGCTCGCGTTCACCCACGTCCCTGCAATTAGCTATGTTGACAACAGCTCTCCCTCCAAGAACTGGGGGGGGGGGGGGGGGATGGTAAAGAAACGTTTCTTTAGTCCTTCAGGTCTCGTGTGTTACGAATACCTGAAAACTCTGCGCTCCATTCTAAGCGTTTTCTAGGGGCCATTTATTCACAGGCTTGGCAATTTTTTTTTACAAAAAATAAATATTAGGTAGGGTACAAAAGCTTGCATGCCTCAGCACGTTTGGAAACTTTTTTTTTTTTCAGGGAACAAGGGGCAACGGTGGATACAGGATGAGGTAGAAAAATAGAAGGGGGCATTTAATTCCATTAAAACTTCTACGAAGCTGTAATGTGAAGAACTTTCAGAAAAGTTACAGGCAGAAAAGGCCAATTTAAAGAAAATTATAAATATTTAAACGTTGGCTTACCTTTTTTAACTATCAACGGTTATTGCATTAAAAAAGTTGGCGATGCTGGTTTGAGCACACACTTTAACTTCCGTTACCTTAAAAGGCCTAACTTTCAAGCTTGCTGCAAGGAGTTTAAATGGGAGGACAATGTTGAAAAAAAAAAACTTCTCAATAGTATAATTTTAAAGTTAACTCCTTCGCATGAAATTCATTCAAATTTAAATTTGTATAGAAATATTGCAATGGAAATATATTTTCGAAAAATTCACGAGCTCATGTTTAATCTTCGCAAAATGTTAATTATTTAACTAAAATTGTTTATATTTATGTACTGAACATGAAAAATTACACTGCTTCTCAATGCAGTATTTTCAATTACAGAATTTTACGAAAAATACTTTCATTCGAGTTATTCTGAATATTTTGTAAATGAGGAGTAATTTATTTTAATACATATTTCCCATTTAAACTTGCTACAAAACTAGAGCCCTTTACGGCTGACACGGCTGCTTCATGTACCATTAACCATTACCCAATTTCCCCGGCCTGTTGAAAGTCACAGAGAAAGGCAAAGCTCGAGTTATTATTTGGGAACAGACTAGACTCCAATTACCTGTACAGCCATTATATTTCATTTTTCATTTACGTATTTGACTGCTTTACTTGCGATTGGTCACTATCGAGGAGATTCTAAATGGGTGAAAAGAATGTATCAAAGTTGAGTGCACGCTACTATATGAGTATTGCGTATATCATCTTAGTACATTTTGAAGTACTGAAGCCTGAAAAGGCAGATTTAGCTATGTGTCAATGTGTCAGGGCTTAGAAACAGTATTGTTAATGAGCATTATGTCTTAATGATATTCCGTTTTTGTCCGAAGTATGGTTTATTTCGTACATGGGCACAACGGGCACACGTGGAATAGTTACGTAGGTAGAAAAGTTGGCTTCACGTCTCGTCGACAGCGAGATCATTAGAGACGGTGACACAACTTGGTACAATGACAGGAGTTGGGAGATGAGTCGACCATGGTCTTTGTTAAGGAACCATCCCAGAATTCGCCTGGAGCGATTTCGGGAAACCACAAAAAACCGAAATCAGGATGGCCGGAGCCTGGGATTGAACCCGAGTCTTCCCGAATGCGAGTCCGACGTATTACCGTTGCGCCCCCTCACTCGGTCTGGAATAGTTACGTAATAAACGTGTTTACGAACTCTCTGCAACGCATTTGAAGCGCGTGTTATGCTTTCAGCGCTGGCGATGAATTACGGAGAAGTGTCGGAAGGAACGGGCGAGGCGATAGAAGAGATCCGAGAAAATATGCCGAACAACGGCATCGTCGGGCACGTCTTTCAAAATACGAAAACTGGATCTCCATGGTGGGAGGCTGGCAGCCTAGCCGCTGCTCCAACCACGACCCTGGCAATTGCTAAAGCAGGGTAGCGTGGGAGAAAACTACGAACAATTAGCACTGAATACAATGATATTTTCGCAAGACAAGGCGATTCAAGGACGCGTTGTAGTGCGCAGTAGTGCGTAACCACAACCTCGAAGTAGCGTTTCCCTCCTTATTTCTGTAGTTAGCTGCCTTCGACGTCGAACATCCTTCCACGATATGGCTCGCCGCTTCTCAGAATGTGCAGTATTTAAATAAACGTTAAAAATACCTATTGTACTTTACACGTTTTTAAAATTCAACATGAAAAAAAAACTGCAAAACATCATCAGATTATATTTTCCAACTATATGATCATACACTTACCCAGAATGGTGGTATTTGTTGCACCCAAATGTACGAGATTTCAGTTTCAGATATTGTTCTTCAGAAATCCGTTACTCGAGAAATTTTTTTCCCTCAAAATGTTGGCGGAAACTATTCTCTAGATGATGTTTTTTCTTTTATTTTGGCAAATAAGCTTCGAGGAACTCACAATTTTAAACTTATAATTCTAGTCTTAAGTCTGTGTTCTATAAAGCCAGTACACCAGCGGTTACTGTAAAGTGATCACTTGAAAGATGTCCTCAACCATGGATGCCTAACGTGTGCACGTTTTCGGCCAATAGAATTTTATTCGAAAACTGTTCACCATACGTGACATGTTTGCTTAGGAATATAATTCGAGTTACGCTATACGTGTGAATTTCCAATTCAAGTCCTTCAATAATCCTTTTAAAGAGTTTTTTTTTCCCTCGCGGCCGAGGATTGGTTATGATGACTGCTGCAGGCATTAAAGTGTTTAGAAATCTAAGATTATTTCTGAGCACCGAGTGTGTGTACATATCATCGCGGTTATTTAGTTACTAACATTTCGGACGCTGAAAACGTAAATCCGAATGGAACCGTTATAATTCACAAATCTCGAAATTACCATGTCACCATTCCAGAACTCAGGACTTTGGAGGTCTAAACTTCGTACTCGTATTGGGGCGTGCCAAGTCACGCCGATAGCATAGGTTGCATGCAGACTGCGACTAACACAGCACACTACACTTACATCTACAAAGGCGTAAGTGGTCGTTGTTCGAAAACTTACAAGTCACGCGCGATATCTCTGAAGAGGCCTCCGTACGTGCGCTTGAAATGCGTTACTGCGAGTTGCGACTGTTCTTTTTTTTTTTTTTTTTTTTTGACGAAACTACTTAACGCGCATTATATTTGTATATCTACGAAAAGGACAGACACTTCAAACTATGTCGTTATAGTTTTAAAATTCGGCACGTTTATTTAATACATCATTTTCTGGGGCACCTAAAAATGGTCAAAAATGGGGTTTTCAGACTGACGTATCTGTAAAATTAACAATCGGATTCGAAAAAGACAACCATAGAAACAAGCGTTAAGACTGTTCTACGCTGGCCACAAATAAAATAATGTGGTCGCCCCTTAAAGTCACTTAGGAAAAAGAATAATAGTAAAGAACTGTATGCCAGCTGACAGACTTGCGCGGAGAAGCGATAATACATTACATACGTCGATCAACGGCAACCTTACCGCTCCTGCCTCACAAACACACACAAACACAGCCTTTCTAGGGAGGTACCGTAAGGGAAAACTTGAGCACAAAACGGTACTAAGTCAGAAGAATTGAACAAGTTGGGCAGTGGTAAGAGACAGAACAGAGGTCCTAGTAGGTACGATTTACTGTATACAGGATGTTACAAAAAGGTACGGCCAAACTTTCAGGAAACATTCGACACACACAAGGAAAGAAAATATGTGATGTGGACATATGTCCGGAAACGAATTACCATGGTAGAGTTCAATTCCTTACATCTCGTTAAGGACGTTGGACCCGTAAAAGTTCAAAATTTTATATTTGTGCCAAACACTGTTCAACTTTTACACATCAGATAACATGTCATTTACCCAAATAAAAAAAAATTAGGTCCCATAGTTTTAGCATTATGACCTATCAAAGTCACAAAATGGCAGTTGCGGTGTAGCCAAAATAATAAAAAATAATTAACTTACAGAAACAAGATCATTCATATTGATTCTTAATGATGTGAGCTACTTCAAGACACTTTTCTGAACACAAAGCGATAACTTTTTGTATTTTTAAAAAAATTATGAAAATGAGTAAATTTTTGCACAACTTTGACTTTTGGCTACTACTGAAATTTTCAAAACTAACTTTTGTCAACCATGTTGTAAAATGCATTGATACACTAACTATAAGTTCCTGTAATTTTGAATTTATTCGTTAATTACTTTTTTTGATTTTGGCTACACCGCAATGGCCATTTTGAGACTTTGATGAGTGATTATGCATAAACTATGGGACCTAATTT
Organism: Medauroidea extradentata; assembly: GCA_003012365.1. Classification (NCBI taxonomy): domain Eukaryota; kingdom Metazoa; phylum Arthropoda; class Insecta; order Phasmatodea; family Phasmatidae; genus Medauroidea; species Medauroidea extradentata. The sequence continues at coordinate 90,417 of PNEQ01038072.1, forward strand.
TTTTTTATGTGGGGAAATTACATGTTATCTGAAGTGCAAAAGTTGAACAGTGTTTGGCACAAATATAAAATTTTGAATTTTTACGGGTCTAACGCCCTTAAATGTCATCGTAAAAAAAACACTTCGTACAGACACTGTTCCAATTACCAAATTGAATGTTTCGTTAGAATGTACGTTACTTCCTAGGATCACCGCCAGGTGGGCGACGTGACGGAAGGTAATCGTGACTGCATTGTGTTTCTTCAACTCACATGAAATGACGGACTGGGAGCACACACAAATTTAAGGACATCATACTACAACTTTTATACCGTCAGGGAATTTAGCCTAAAGGAAAAACAATTGTTGAAACAGATAATATTTAAATGTGTGTATCATGCTTAGAATCATTTAGAGGCAACTCAGACTCCGGTCACGTAAAAATACCAACTGAAATTTTAAATCAAATATAAAAAAGAATGCTAGTAAATAAAATACACTCGGCGTCAGATAAATTTCACCTATTTAAAATTCACTGGCAAAGCAGTTTTAACGAGAGTTAACCAAAGTTAAGGGTCCTGTGTGTGTTTGTTGACCACTGTTTAAACAAACAACACGTTAATCATTAAATTAGTTTATAAAAGCAAATGTTTACACACTGAAACAGACAATAGACTACATTAAGATATATTCAGAAACATTTATATTTCACGTGTGCCCATTGTGTCAATATAGGCTACGAAAAGAAAATACACATTAAAAAATTAAGGAAAGGTAGTTTCACAACATCACGTCAGATGCAAAAATAATTTCTCAGACTCCTTAAACAGCTTATTCAACCTGTTATGTCTGAAGACCTACTCATGGGATTCGTGTGAAACTAGTCTAGAAATATAGAAAGGACTTTGCTTAAAACTTTTCACCAATAAAAAGATGGGGTCACCACTGAGGGTGTTTACGATACCACTACACGCAGTTTATGTCTTACGGTAGAGGCGATACCGCACCAGATGAGCTGGTCAACATCGACCTTGGCGCAGTGGCTCACTCGCACAAACACACGGCCAACAGGCGGGAAAAAGCCAACGACCAAAACATTGCACGCCTTTCACGCCACGCGCATAGAGGCGATACGGCTGTTGTCGAACGAGCCAGCCTAGACCTTATTGCTCCCTGTTTTCGTACCTCAAACGCGGCAACTAGTGCCTGCTGTGTAAGGTTTCAAGGATGTTCAAGTGAGATAAAACCATAAAATTATATATTTATGAAATAGTGATAGTTTTGTACACGATACTTGTGAGCACAGTTTACAATCACGAAACAATTTTAACTCGCATAGTTTTCTCATAATGGTGCATCAAAGCCAACAACTTGCATGTTATGCTGCCGTGCAAATAGTAAAAAAAAATTGACATACTAAAATGAAATATTTCACAGTGAAATAACATGTCATGGGATATGTAACAAAACATTACAAAAACTTCTAGTGAACTATTTTTGTATTTTATAAACTTGCTGAATTTTCAAATTTATCTTGTACTCCTGCGGTCTTTTTAAATTTTGAAAATGTTTCGTTGAGGGTTTTTGAATGCTTTACTGCTGTTAACGAGCATCCCATGAGCTACGTAATAAAGCATTCAGAAACTCACAGCGCAATATTTTGAATTTGAAAAAAAAAAAAAAAAACGCAATAATACATGAGAAACTTGAAATTTCAGCAATTTTTTAAAAATACAAATAAGTTCACTTGAAGTTTTTTTTTAAACGTTTAGTTACATAACCCATGTCATGTAATTTAACAGTGAATCGTTTTATTTAAGTAGGTCTATTGGTTTTCACTATTTACACGGCAGCATAACACGCAATTTTGGCTTTGACGCTCCGTTATGAGAAAACTATGAAGAGGACACTGTACTCACAAGTATCGCCTACAAAACTAACACTATTTCACAAAAACATAAACTTATGAATTTATCGCGCTTGAACACCCTTAATGTCGAGTAGGCGCCGCTTTGCACGGATACAAGCTGCAAGAAATAAGTGTGTGGTTGTTGTGGTAACATTGGGCGGTAGGGGGAAGAGGTTATGGGCGTGTCCCAGAGTTGAGAGAGGCGCCTCGCTTGTTGATCACCAGGGGTGGCCGCCCCATGAATACAGATTACTGCGCCGACTCTCGGGCGTCCCATCTACCCACCGGCCCCTTTCTGCAATACCCCAATCTTTCAACTCTTATGCCGGAATCGCAGAGTCGCATAGGCGCGGCAGAAACCACACGACAGGCGCGATACGACACTAAAATTTCTTGTTATTGCTAACACCAGTTTGGCTGCCACGCGACAAAAATATAGCAAGTGAGTTTATTGCCACTACATACTAATCTCTAGTACGACAGCCACAGATGTTTACAGTGCTTCAGATTATTCGTTTATTTTGTAATGTGTTTCAAATATTTACTGTCATTCTGAAATGTGAATCTAAACGTACAAATACAAGTTTGTTTAAAATTGTTATGATTTGCTTATGACAACAAAAAAAAAAAAATCTTTTTTTTTTTTTTTTTTTTTTTTAATAGACTCAATTTACTACCAACTCACCAGTTTCCACCAAAATTTTGAGCGCAAAATTAAATTCCGACTCTAATCAAATATACATAATTTCTATTTAAAATTCGCGTTGCATCGACCATTTTTGGCTAGCGTTGACGTCACAGAAACATCGGATCTTTTCTTTTTAAGTGTGCAGAGGTCGTGTAGTGACACACTGTCACAACCACACGCAACAAACCCCTGCCACTAAATACATTTTTTTTTTCCTTTGCCGAAATAAACACCAACAGCTTAAGTCATGTACAGATGGCACTGTGAAACATTTACTTTATGTGATCTTTGAACGATTCCTGCAATGTCTTAGTATTATAAACGAAACCGCTTTTGTTGGCATACGCCTTAGCGAGCGAATGTAGCCGCGTTGCAGAAATACTACACAAGTCAGTTTGCTCGAGTTCCTCAGAGCCTGAAGACGGGAACGTATACACATTCCTGTAACGCCACATCCATTGTTGTCGTAGGAAGCTGCTATTTTTCGTCTGTTTTCTCTTTGTTGTCATCTGTGTTCACACACATTTGTGTCTCTTGTCGCTTGTGTTGTTATCATTGTCCTCCGACATTTCGTCGCCATTTTATACACCTTGTTATGTGGTTTAATTTTATTGTTCTTTCTTTTCCTTGTGTCATCTGTCTTTATAAAACAACTATATTCCAATCCGAATTTATTTTATGTACGTTAAATGATTGAGGTCAACGACTAATACTGGCTTGTATTGAACTGTTTCTGCTTTATTTAACTGTTTATGCAACATTACAATATTCACCTACAATGGCGTATATACACAAAAACGGTTCTATTAATAATTATCTGATGACAGTGTATGTAACATAACAATGTATACAATACCACAAAAAAAAGTATTGTTTTTGTCGTTCCACGAGTGACTAAGACCTAAACATAATTTCACTATGGTAAAATTGAAAGGTTTGCAAACATGTCACACTTAAAGTTTAGTTTGTTTCATTCGGTTATCATAGAGGCTTAGACATTATCATATGAAAATTATTAAAATTACAGTTTTCCATTTTTGTAGATTTTGTGGTTTCAAGCCCTTATTTTTCTAAAAACAGTTTTTAATTTTTTTTACTCGAAATAAAATCATACTATCGCATGGTGCTTTATAAACAAACGTCCGCTGATAAAATATCTACCCTGCAAAAAATTTCAAGGAATTTTAATTATCAGTACAGATTTTATTGACGATTAAGTATCTAGTCGTCCACTCGACATCGTACCTTTCCATAACCCTTAATGGAGATCTTCTAGCTACTGTACTTTTTTTTGGGGGGGGAGGGGTAAATTTTATGACAGTCATATTTTTATTAATCAATGTTTCTGATTACGCATACAACGAAATAAACTTAGAATTCTAATAGGAGACTATTTCAATTGTGTTTGACCTAGATAGGTTATAAATTGCTCGTACAGTCCTAACAGCTCGCCAGTTCCTCCGTAACAGAAAACATGCAGCAGACAACAGACAATCATCTCGGCTTTGTGCGTCTGGAAACAACAAAGACAACCCATTATTTTTGTCGCAACATTGTGACACTTCCACACAAACAATGGCGCAAACGCCAGCAGAGACGAGAGGAAAATACAGGTGAAGCATTAGCAGTCTATACCACGGTCGTAGAAGAACAGGTCTGGACACTCGCCTGGAAACTTGACTCCCTTGTTGTTTGGCTGTAGTTAACCAAGTTCACGATAATGCTATAGGTTTTTGGCGCTGATGTTAGGGCGGTCGGTTCAAATTCCGCCCACTTCCTCCCCACTAAGATAAACAATTTATCAAAACGTATTTTTTTATCATTTTATGAAATACTTCCTTCATTCACAAATTTAAGAAAAGGCTCCAGCAATCTTTATTTACTTTATAAATTTAACAATGAAAAAAAGTGGACGGAGTTTGAGTCCGACCGCCCAGAAAACAGCGCCAAAAAGTACATTCTCGGTAACTTGGCGAACTACAGCCAAACAACAAGGGGGTCAAGCAAAATACATTATTAGATAGACGAGTGTCCAGACCTGTTATTCTACGACCGTGGTCTATACTGAGGTCAAGCTGACTGTGTTATTCACGTAACAATATGGCTGAGTGTAATCAGCTGTTTCTGTAAATGTATTGAAAAATGAGGTTATGGTAGGACAATCCACAGTCAAATACGTTGCTATGGTAACCAACAACAGTTTTCACGTATCAATATGGAGGATGGTTTCTCCTCCTTCCGTCGCAATGCCCAACACCTCGCGTCAAAGAGCATACGTCATGCTCCATCTGTATTATTTTTCTCTAGCCTAAGGCAGCATAATGCGGTTCTCGTTCGTGTGTTAAAAGTGCGTTCAGTGTATTCTCGTCCTCAATGAGAAGTTAAGTTATTTAGTAATACCCACGATATAAAAATTAATGTTTCTTTGTTCGTCTTCTATGCATCCCATTAATCCGAAAACCTTGTGAGTTGTGTGTGCGCACAGGAAGAAAATTGAGGAGGCAGAAAACCAGACTAGAGGGGCAGAACGGAGTGCCCAAAAAATTTAGTGGGGAGAAAAAAACTTTGGCGAGTTGTGCTTGAGACAGCGAAGATGCCAGCCAAAAGAATACTTGGGGATGGGAGTGCAAAACGCAGTATAAGAGCAGAACGAAAAACCCTAAAACATTGCAGTGCATGCTGGGCACAGCTAGTTGTTAATAATAATTTCGTCTCTACTTACATTCGCATAATATGTATGTTTATACCAATATTATTCTAAACTTACGATGATAAACAATCCTTCACAAATATTTCACACCGGAAAATGATACTTCAGGAAGACCCTAGAAAAATCTAGCAGAAAACTATTTAATAATAAATAATGGGTGAAAATAAGGAAACAAAATTGCAATATTTGACAAGTAGGCCTACGAAGAGTGATATAGGGGGTTCGCGGTAAAGTTACCACTTTTGACATCCACCTTGTCTAAAATAATAATTAACAAGTATTATTAATTTTGACCTTAGATGTTACATTTTGGCTAAGATATAAGCTATAGGCCTACACTTTATAGTTGCTTTGTTCATATTAAAATGTGGCAAGAAACTTTATATAAGGTAACTGAACAGAAAAGTAGCCAGAGTTTTCAAAAATACTCAGTTTATCCCGAATCACCTATATCAAGAATTTAATAAAGCACCACTTGAATTCTTCTTTTTTCGACGCAGATTGGATTATTTGTATGAAATATTGTTATCCGTACTTGTAAATTTTTTATTATAACTAAAGTGAGAAAACCATAGAAGTTTGAATACAATGATCTTGAAGTCGTCAGATGCAGTCACAATAAGTCGGACCATCGCCTGAGTTTGAACTGTCTTAAATGGTTAAGGGCAGTGGGCCTAACGTCTCGTACACAGCTAGGTCATTAGAGAAAGTGACACACAACTTAGTACGATGACAGGAGGAGATACATATATATATAGATAGAGAGAGAGAGAGAGAGAGAGAGAGGAGTCAGGCATGGACTGTGAGAGACAACTTTACGCAATCACTTGGAAGAGAAATAAACACACCACAGCCTTTGTCATGGAACCGTCCCGGCATTCACCTCGAACGATTTCGGGAAACAATTGAATCCATGGGAAACGGTAATCAAGTTGGCCGGAGCCGGAAATCGAACACGGGTCTTTCCGAATGCGAGTCCAATTGCGCAACTGGCTCGGTTTGAACTGCTTTATTCTTTTAGAAACTATTTTTAACGTGCCGACGTTACACTGATACGTTGAAAGAAAACACAGGCTATGAAAGTAAGTCTTTGGGGTTCCATTCCATCTTAAATATGCGCCCTACAATTTTTTTTGCAATCTTTGTTTAACGCCTAACATAAGCTCGCTGAGAAAATTTGTGTGTGTTTATATACAAATTAAGGATAACATTTTTGAAATCCGAACAACTCTTGGGGCCCTTTTGATACAGGTCTTTATGAATTTGCCACCTCTTCTTCCCCTCTGCAGTTATAATGACGGTTAACTGTCCAGTAATTTCACCACCAAACGAGCATCACAAGCACTAAACGTAGGTATGTATTACATTCCAAAATACGAAGCTAATCCGAGGTAATTCTATATACCGTACGGCAATTTCGTACCAATAAAATTACAGTTGGATGTAGTTATGCAAAAAAGAAAGCATCATGCAATGTATTTTACCAAGTAGAAGAAAGTCAAAAGTAAATCACAGCGATTACTAAATAGTATTATTAGGAGAAAAATAAAGTCTAGTAAAAGTAGTTTATACAAGTTTTAGACACACAAAGTAGACTTAGACATTGGACATCTCAACTTCAGCTATTTGTGGGTTGGTTCGCTTTTGGCGTAACTCCAAGTTTCACCGCTTAGAGTAGCACTGTTACAGCAGGACGACGGAAACACCTCACGTAGGAGCCATCATATATTAGAAGCGCGTGTCAGTGGTCGTCCTTATCGCTTCCGAACCTCAGGCGCGCTATAAAAACAAAATGACAGCCCGGGCACAACTGCTTCGAAATGCACGTAGACAGACTAGACGATAAAGGAGAGACAGCCATGCACTCTTTCACTCTTTCTCTATTTTTCTCTCTCTTTCTCTCTTTCTCTCTTTCTCTCTTTCTCTCTTTCTCTCTCTCTCTTTCTCTCACTTTTCTCTCTCTTTCTCTCTCACTTTCTCTCTATCTCTCTCTCACTTTTTTCTGTCTCTCCGTCAAATTTTTACGACTCTGACATACGAGGCCTATGTACCGGACGTAATTTTCCTCGTTTGATGAGCTGAGACAGCGGAGCGATAAGGTTCAACTCGCTACACTCGACGCTTCGCTTCTATTCTCGGCGCGCCAATTTGGCGTGCAGGGTTTTTGTTTTAGTCTGCTTACATACGAGCGTTGTTTTTTGTGGTAGTCTGACTGCAGAAAGCGGTCGGCATGTGGTTTACGTTTGCAATGCAACTTCATCTCTGCCACTTGCAGTCAGCATTACAGTCGGGTTTGGAACACGCGCATACTTCTTTCTGCGGTCAGACTCGACCGCAAACAAACAAAACGCTGTATCTTTATTTGCGGACAGTTTGCAAGAAGGTTCAACGTATACGTCTAGTATCGTGTTTTACGAATCCAGCAGGTGTTCGTGTACTTGCAGCTGTGTAGAAATGCCTTGTAAGCCACTTTGAGGGGTCCCAATATCATGTTTCTAATAAGCGTGCCGTGTTTTTCAAATTCAAAGACACTGAAAAAAGAATTCTTTGGAAAATTGTTTTCAAAAAATTCTTTTGTAAGTTTACAAAAAAGTATTGCAAACGTTACAGAATATGCTTGTAAAAATACAAACATTTTTGTATACTTACAAATATTTTTTTTTTTTTTGTAAATTTACAACTACATTCTTGTACATTTTACAACAGTTGTTTGAAGTGACACAGAAAAATATTTGACAACCAGTTTCCAAGAAATTTTTTTTTGTAAAACTACAAAATATTTTGTAAAATGTGACAGGCCTTTGAATGTTACTTTGTTTCACACCGAACAACCTGTCTATAAATATGTATCCCGCTAGTCCCTGCCTAAGGTATTGGGAATATTTAGACTATCCTCGTTGTATTGCTTAGACAGATGAAAATGTTTTAGATTAATTAAGGAAACTTTTCGCGCAAAAGACGACTTTTTTTACTGTGATGCTCTTTACGTACTACACCGTTCATGCGCCAAAAGCATGGAGTTATAAACTTCCTCTTTCACTCTACCTGCGAATTAATGCCTTAAAGGTGTTCAAGTGAGATAAAATATTAATTTTATATATTTATGAAATAGTGTTAGTTTTGTAGACAATACTTGGGAGTAGTTTCCTCTTACGAAACAATTTTAGCGTTCATAGTTTTCTCATAACGGCGCGTCAAAGTCAAAATTTGCTTGTTCTGTTGCCATGCAAATAATGAAAACCAACTGACCTACTTGAATAAAATAATTCACTGTGATATTACAGCCCATGAACAATGCAATAAAGTATTTAAAAGACCATGACGCAATAGTTTGGAATTTTTAAAAAATCGCAAAACTACAGGGAAAAAGTTGAAAACTCAGCAATTTTTTTAAATACAAAAATTGCTCACGGGATTGTTTAAAAATGTTTTACTACGTAGCCCGTGGCATGTTAATTCACAGTGAACTAATTCCTTTACGTAAGTCAATTGGTTTTCACTATTTGCATGGCAGCAGAACACGCCGATTTTGACTTTGACGCACCGTTATGAGAAAACTACGCGACTTAAAACTGTTTCGTAAGAGGAAACTGTACTCACAAGTATCATCTACAAAACAAACACTATTTAATATAAATATAAAATTATGATTTTATACCACCTGAACACCCTTAAGTGTGAGAGACAGTTGCCATCTTAAATTTTGATATGTTCTGTCATAACTTTCCTTCTGGGTAAATTTATATAACTTTAACCTAACTACAGAATATAGTACATATTAGTAGAATTTTAGACATCATAAATCGTTGTTTGTCGTTACTGGTTTTACAGATCGAATTGCAGTTAGATATTTTTCACTACTTTTTTAAACTGCAAATCGATCTGTAACAACAATAACGGAAAATAAAGATTTAAGGCGTCTAAAATTCTCTCAATATATATTATATCCCGTAGTTATGTTAAAGTTCTAAAACTTTACCCAGAAGAAAAGTTATGACATAAAATACAAAAATTCAAAATGGTGACTATCACTCACTCTTTTAACACAAAGGGACGTAACTACGGCTAATTAAAAATGACAGGAAGAGAAACATGAACTCGAATATATTATTTGGAGTCTCAGTAGAATGGCCTCATGTGAAGCTAGACGGGGAGAGAATACTAAGAGAGAAGTTCGAAGGATACAGGAATAGGACTCACCCAGCTCCGAAGCCATGACCGCTCGCCGCCCAGGGAGAGGTGAGTTGTCCACAATTCTCGGCCCCCACCCCCTACGTATTCCATTTCAATACTCTACAGTGACAGCGTGGTGGAAAATGAGGTTTGTGGGTGGAGTCCCTGTTCGACTGCTAATGTAGAGTTGCTAATTGGTAGGTTGCACAGTCGCCGAACACAACGAAGTCAAGTTTTGTGCCATTAAGCCAATTTATTGGCCTCGAACGGGGCTGTAGTGCTGCGCTAGTTTGCGATACTTAGCTCCACTTGTGACAACAGGCCTTTTAAAACAATTTGGAATTTCCTATTTTCCAGTAGCATTGTACACTGCTCAAAATGATGATGGGATCGGTCAAAATAAATTAGCGGATCAGGCAAAATAAATTATGGGATCAGGTACGATGTGAATTTAACTGAGCACGTCTGCTGTACATTAGGTTGACACATTGCAGCTAGACCAACCAGCTCCTCCCACAACTCGTGCAGAACAGGGCAATGCCGTTTATGATACAGTGGTCGGCTTACCCCACAACACCCCACTGATTGTCTCTGGCCGTTCGTTGAAACTGTACACCATACTGCTGTTGCAGAATAAATATATAAATAGCAACAGAAGCGAAACTGTGTGATTTTTATCGTCCCCTTTTTCACTTTGCATTATCATGGTGTCGTAGTTCGTGGATGTTTTGATACTGCACTGAAGTTTAGAAGGCTCTATTTTATAATCTATGAGGAAATTGACACGTAACGTCACATTTAATATTTCTAAATATATAATTGAGTTACACACAAATTACAGTAGTCCTTGAAGATTGAGGGGAATGGCTAGTAAATGACTGGAATACTCAATCTTAGATAAAATCTGAACTACACTCATCATATTTCGATAGTTTTCTTCTTGCGAAGTAGATACCTTAGTACTGGACGTCTATTTATACAACACTAGTCAGAAGTATGCTTTGTTTTAAGTAAAAAAATTAAAGCCAGGTTTTAGAAAAAAAAGTGCTTGGACCAACTAATCTATGAACATAGAATGTTTTTATACTCTTACAATTATCATTATAATAATATCTAGTGCTCTATAGCAACCGAATTTATAAAAGACAGACATATAAGTTCGACAATAATGTTACAAACGGAAAACATATCGTGCCGAAGTTTGCAGATAGTAAGTGTTATTTGTACATATTTTTTTTTTGTTTGAGGCAAGGAAATGGGAAAGGCATTAAGTCGACTCCAATACGTGCATTAATCGTTGCTTCGCCTCTAAGCGCTGAGTACTAAACTAGCGTGCAGTGTTTTCGTAGCAAGTATTTTTCAATGCGACTTTAAACGGTGACCCTATTATTTTATTGTGGAATTAAAGTGTAAGTCCAAGGCAGGTCTATATCATTTTGTTTTGATTACGGCTGGTATTTTTCCAGCTACAACAATGTCAATAAGCCATTTATACCACTTTTGAGGAGCTAGCAATCATGTTTTAATAATCGGACGGTATTTTTAAAACGATAGAAACTTTGTTTTAAGAGGGTCATCTTTTCGTAAATAAACACTTTGGAAACACGTTTAATAGTAATACATACCGCTACATCATAGTTCACAAGCCAGGTCCAACTAACTCTTAACGCAAGTATGTAAAAGGTCCGTATGTCGCTTCTGATAGGATTATTAACTTCGTGTGGCCGTACCACTGCGCCACCTAGTTCGGCGACCCTGCCTGGCGTTGGTACAGTCAGCTTCCAAGACGGGCGCTTACGTCAGCTCGTACCAGCATGATCCATCAAGCCGCTTTCTCCATGTATCCTCCACATCGGCCTTGAGGTACATTCACCCGGGTAAACTTACGTGCTTAGCTCCGACCTTGTCTTGCGAAACCATTGTTATTATTTATACCTCCCCAACCCACGGCCCTTGCGTTACACCGTAGTGTCGTGCCGGCACGTGTAATAACAAACAATAAAACCAGCAAAGTTATTTATTCTTAAGAGTGTCTGGTAGATAAAAAAAAAACTGCACGTCTTTCACAATCCCTACATGAAGAAACTACAAAACAACAATCCTTAATAATTTAACTGACCAACTTTAAATGATCACACATTTGCCCAGAATGATGCATTTTTAGATGCGATTTTTTTTGCGCCGAAAATAAATAAACTTGTAAAAAATCACGGTATAGGATTATTTTTGTTGCAAATAAGCTTTGAGAAACGAACAATTTTAAACGGATGCTATTAGCGCTGAATTGTGTACCATGCTACGTCATAGCATTGAATTATTATTTTTCGCTTTTTTGTATTTCTGAGAAGAAAAATGTTAAACTGGCGATAACACCACAAATTCTATTTACTTTTCACTACAGTCCAGACATGGCGATTGAGCTGGTAACGTATACTTAGGTCGGCAAATTATGAACATGAAAAAAAAAAAGTGCCTGATTGACTGCGGTGCAATCAAATGATAATAGCTAAATCACAATGCCTGTGTCGTAGCGCAAGGGTAACAAGAGTTTGTTGTACAGTTGAAGGTTTTGCAGTTTTTTAAATCAGAATAACAAAATAGCGAAAAATAATTTGTTTCTATACGGCGACTGAAATCGAGCTCTACCTAGATAGACTGCATTTGAGAGTGTGAAGCACATAATTGAGTAAGGGTGCTGAGGACAGGCGTATATATTTCTCGCTGCTATTGTTGTGTTTTTCGAATTTGGTTGTTGGTTTTCCATACACGACAGTCTGGAAAGAAACATTTTTGGTAATTTTTACGGGTTCGAAAATGATGTTCTCTAATGAACATGCAGATTTTTTTTTAATTGTAGAGAAGTCTTTGCGCACCAGTTGCGTTGCTTGCGCTTAGAGGAGATACGGCATGTACAGCATTGAGGTTGCTATCTACCTGTGCTTGAAAAACACTGCAGCGAGTTACAATTAATCATACTTGGAAGAAACATCTCAACGCGCATTACGTTTATACATCTAAGAAAAGAACACACATTTCAAACAATGTTTCCATCAGTTTAAAAATAAGGATCGCTTATTAGAAACATTATTTTCAAGACTCTCAAAATGGCTAAAAACAGCTTTTTTAAACTGCACTATCTAGGAAAATTCAAACCGGATTTAAAAAACACAATAATAGAAAAAAGCGCTGGAATTTGAACCATAAATATCGCAAATAAAATAATACTGTCACCGTTTAAAGTGCCATAGGAAAAATAATAATAGTAGAGCTCTGTGCGCCAGTTGCTGGGTTTGCGTGTAGAGGCGATAATACATTACATACGCCGACCTGCGTGACTCTTAACTCTCCAACGGTTTTGTGCCTCACATACACCAACACAGCCTACCTAGATAAGAAAGGTAAGACGTCGAGCGGGCGACAGAAATATTCAATCGTCAATAAAATCTTAACTACACGTCAAAATTCGATGATAATTTTTTGTCAAATACATATTTTACCAGCGGACGTTTATTTATATAGCACTATGCGGTAGTGTGCATTACTATCGAGTAAAAAAAATCAAAAAGAGATTTTAGAAAAATAAGGGCTTGTAACAACAAAATCTACAAAAAAATGGAAAAGTGTCATTTTTATTACATTCGGTATGATAATATTTAGGCCTCTATAATAACCGAATATCAAAATTACTCGCGTTTTGATTTGAAAATAATTTTACTCTCCGAAAATCTCTACACGGTAGGTTTACGGATTTCAACGGAATGCTTCTAAAAAAATTTCAACTCTTAAAAGCGGCGATAGCACGCACAATTTTATGTAGGCGTTTTGAAAATAATTCACCTTTCACCCGAAAAAAAATATTTTGGTTGAATTTTAGCTTATTTTCATAGCAAAATTTGTGATATTTTAGGTGATAAACTAAACTAGGAGGTTTATTGCTACCAAAAATGAGGTGAAAATCATATATTTGTGACAAAACAATAAAAAAAATGCTTCGATAGGAAAATTATGTTGTTTTAAAATAATATTTTCCAAAATCACGTAATACTACCGGACGTGACCTCAATCGGAGTTATTTGACAACAGTGAATCTGAGGGGCTTCGCCATTGTCTTCCGCAGAGGGTGAACAAAACACCCAGTCCTGAGCCTGGGCAGGTTACAGTATATTTCACCTTCCCGGCCAGGAATAGAATCCGAGACCCTTGTTCCACTGGCCAGGACATCTGACCACCGAGACAAGCGGCAGGTAGATAAATAAGCTCTGATTTCTTCAGTTGAGATACATACTTCTAGGAAGTCAATATAGAAAAACTACAGAACAGAAATCCTGAATACTGATGTTAGCCAACTTTACGAGCATACATTTATCCAGAATAATGCACTTGTTAAGCGTGATCTCTTGCGCCGCAATTAAATGTACGATGTTTCGGTCAGAGATTGTTCTTCAGATAAATGTTAATCGAGAGAAAAAAATTTGCTCAGGAAGATGGCGAAAACTATTGTCCAAGATTGCTGTTTTTTTAGTTTTACAAATTGGCTTCGAGAAACCTACAATTTTGAACATATGCTTTTAGCACTGAATTATGTACAATGCTGCACACCATAAACGCGATTTAGCCTAAAATAACGGCTATTGAATATCCACAGACGCAATCAACCTATTTCTGACCAGGAGAGATACATACATGTTACAAATGTTTTCGAAAAGCTTCCTTTTGATATTATTGGAACAGTTCACATGAGAAGTGGCCTACACTAGATTAAATCTTAAGTCTTACATCGCGTAAAATTGCTTTACTGAGGGAACAAGGTATGTGACCGTACGTACGATGATATTCACTTCACTGGCGTCTGTCACAATAGCTTCTGACGGTGCAAAGGTTTTAGCTAACAGTCAGTTCACAAAACTGCGACGCCACATTTAAGATACATAGACCCACAGGTACTCTGGCAGGGGATTTTTTTTTTGTGAAGATTGAGATGAACACTACTCCGCGAGAACCACATTTGAACTCTTGACTGAACTACGGGCACTCAATGGAAAACGACTATAGCGCCGACACATGCTGAACACTTGAGATGTAAACAGACGAACGCGAAGCGACGCACAGCGAACAAGCGACGCCAACATCTGCGATCGATCAAGTTCTTTCATGCGGAAGGCGCAGTAGTTACACGGCGCGACGTACGTGCGACTATAGGCGGTTATATTACTGTAAACCGGCGTTACTTCGTGGCACTCCAAATGTTTCACATTTATGCATTTTGAGTAGGAAATAAGTAACTCTACCTGAGTACTGCAAACTAATTTTTTCAACAGGCCATTTAAAATTTAAATTTTTCAACCATAAAACCAAAAATTAACATTTTAAGGCCATGATCCATCATTTGTAATGCTTTCCCGATAGTCATTTTTTTTGTTCATAAACGAGAGCAGAGAGCGAAAAACTGTTACAAAGCTTTGTTACAAATTATTCTTTCTATTTAGTACATTTTTTCTAGCCAAAAGACTGTATAGAATTGGATAGTTAGTTCATTAATGGGAATATCTTAATTGAAAAATTAGCTGAAACCATTGCGTTTTTTTATATATATATTTAACATAGTATACACTGATTTTAGCAAAACTGTGCAATCGTTTTATCGATATCTGCCCTAGTTTAGGATTTTAACAATAATTATTTTAAAATCAGTAAAAATGATGGATCATAACCTTAAGTGGCACTTAGTCACCCCAACTGTCACAAAATAACCCCGTTTTACAAAAATTGTCTAGGTTAGCAAGGGCAAAATTACAGCTTAAAATGTTCCAAGAATAACCCAAGAAGAGTTTTCAAGCGTCCAATAAGTCACGAGACCCTGGATTGCTGGCAGGTTTTTATACATAACCTGGTGATCAAGCAAAACTGGTCAGTTAACTGAGCAAACCTAATCAACCCCAGCACGTTATTTAATAAAACTGTATTATATCGTGGTGGGTAGATTCCTTCGTGCATAACGTGCATTTTCCTAATGACACGTGCGTGTGTTGCTGTAAACTATACGGTAAAGGTAGCAATAGCTTTTTGTTTTTGTATTCTCGAATTAAGGACCATACCATACTGTCTCGAGGCTGAGTAGTTTGAAAATAAAGAATGCTGAGGAATTTAAATACAGAATACAGTATACATGTAAAAATTTATTAATTTTATAAGACAAAATTTGAAAGATTGCTTAAATTTTTTTGTTTACAGTCTTTAAAGAAAGATAAATGCTTAAATTAAAATATGTAGCCTATAGGCACTACATAGTACGAAAAATTAAAATCGATAAAAGTACTTTTGTGACAGTAAGTATTCGTCAAATAGATTTCAATTAAACTAATAATGGTTTCAAAATGCTGGCTTGATTGAAAATTGATCCATTAAATTAAGTAAATAATTAAACTTTAATTTTGGTTCCCTATTAAAACTCCATGACTGCAAGCTAAGAGTATTTGCGCAGCAACGTAACGCTAATGAAAAATACATATATAGTTCATGCGTCAACACACAATGCTTTCATACAAAAAGGCAAATTCTACACTGATTAATTTCATTCATGTACTTTTTACGAGAGAATCGATGATAATGTGACCTTTGAATGATTTTTGCAATGGGGTTGTTATAAACCGATGTGTTTGACTGGATATGCGTCACTGCTAGTTAATGTTGCTGAGTTGCAGAAAATAAAGTCAAATAAAAGAGCTAATGACAATATAATAAGCAACAAAAACAATAAACACACAAATGAAGCCAGAAATGTACTTAACACACAAACAAGCAAATAAGTCCACAAATGTTATAGTCGACATATAATGGAAACGGAAAAAAGAAAGTCAAAAGAGACAAGGACCAAACAAGGTGATTGAAAATGGTGACAACGATGGACAAAGACAACGACAGCAATACAAATGAAGACAGCAACATAGATGGTTGCCTAAAAGACCACAAGACTAGTATAACAAAGACGATAATATTATGCTCCCTTCGACGACAACAGATGCGACATTTCGGGCAGTTCCCGTCTTCACGTACCCGAAGAATCTGAGGAACACCATCAGTTTTCTCGTGACTATAGTCCATTTATGTAGTCCTAAGCTAGTGTTTCATGCTACTCAGTAACATTATCTAGGAATGGTATACATCCAGCAAAACACAACAGTTTCAAGTAAAATACATCAGGTTCTATGATGGAAGAAAGATAATAAGGCTCGAAGTTATAAGTCGCAATCGCCCGAGTTGAGTGATGCAAGCGCGCTGCAGCTCGGAGGGGAAAAGTAGCTGCTGCTGCTAGGCTCGCTGGTGACCCAGCTCGTAAAATTTCCAAGAACATACAGCGTGAGGCCGGGAGATATACAAGCACCTTGGCTGGTTAACACGACTTTCACTTACGTGTCTTCCTCGAGGCGTCCGGCTGCCTGAGGTAAGCCGTTACCACGCTGCATGTTGACATGCAGTAAGCACTACCACAGCCGTATAAGTACAGGCATGGACACTCGCCTATATACCAACGTATTTTGATTGACCCTCTTGTTGACTGACATAGGCTGTTCACTTTAAACTGAGCACTTAGCAGAACTTGTAATTAATTAAAAATGATTAATTGGGCCAATTGATGTTAACTTTTGACAGTGTTGAAACGTTTACACTACTTTTTAGTTACATGGAAGATTTCTTATTAAAAATAGTAAAGGTAACTGTAAAACGGCTGAAATAATACTTTATGCAGTGCTCACTTTATCATGAACAGCCTTTAATTGACAACACTACCACTTTACAGCGATCGGATTTTTGGACGCGAAAATACGAAAATAAACACGTATTTGGTCAAACATGTATGTGTTGCAAAAACTAACTATTCTGTATTTTTTGTGTGTTTACCTATGACGAAAGTAACATTAATTTCAATTAGCATTTTCTGCAAACTAAGGACACAATAATATGGTTTCTAAACAAGTGAACTTCGATAACGCCTTTCTTCACGTGGAAGGTTGTGGGTTCTCCAAAGAGTATGAAAGTAATGGATGCGAGTACCATGCTATTGGCTGGTTTGAACTGTGCGCGCAACGTTCTGCGCGGGTACGAGTCGAGGAGCAGTGCTGTGTACCGAACTTCAAACACGGCAAAGTATTTTTCATATTTTCAACCAACCTAAACTAATGTAACCTAATTTAAACTAACCAAAACTGTCACTGGAGAATGGAAAAAGAGCGGGAACGAGGCTTGGATGCGCATACGAAAATGAACAGCCAATATAGGGAGACACGGATAGCAGTCTACAGCCGATTTTATCTTCACCATGCTAAAAAAATAAATAAATAAATAAAAAAAAATAAAAAAAAATAAAAAAACTGGCCCGACAACGGAAAAGCAGCACGCCGGTGGTAATATAATATTAACTATCAGTTAACAAGGGGTTCAAGTTTCCAGATTGTTCTTGTAAGGCCGTGGCCCTATAACTATAAACAAATAATGGTTAACTTGTTCGATCCTGGGAGAAAACTGACTGTTTCCTCCTCAAGACAACAGACAACAGCACATTTAAATTTATTTATTTCAGATTTACGCTGCCATCATAATAATATGGAGAAAAACGTTCTTCTCTAGACGAAAAACTAGTTTTTGTTGGCACAACAAAAATAAATAACTAAAATAAAAATAGTTCGCATGTAAACAAGATAACATTAATATTAACTGAAATAATAGTATTTATCTATCTGATAGGCCGCCTTATTCCACTAGGTTATTTGTCGCACTTTCCTATTTGTTATTAGCATGAGCAGTCCAGTATAAGTCTCTATAGTATTGACATTCAGTCTTTACTAGACTCTTGTCGCGTTACGTTTCAAGGCCACATCAGCCAATAACAGTACAATTTACGCTCGCAAGTAATGTAACATCGGAGCGTAGAGCAGTAATTTCTTAGCTAGTCACCATTTAAATTTAACCACTGAGAAATATTAATGATAACATCGTTTCCCTTTTTAAAACATGTGACCAGGTAGGCAGACACCTTAATAAAGTACTCATAATTTGTAAATGTACCTGTTCAAACGCGGAAATTACTTTGTTTTAAATTAGGATAAAATACCGTAGCCTACGCGTTACTTTACAACCCACGCTTGAAATTAGTAGTAAAAATTTAGATTATTCCTTTTTTGACTAAATTACTTTTCATGTATTCATTTCGTGTGCTAACGGTAAGAACACACATTTCAAACAATGTAAACGTACGTTTAAAAATTCAATGCGCTTATCTTTGCTAAGAAGGGGCTAAACCTCAGGTAAGCGTAGAAACTGTTTTTGTATATTCAATATAAGTATTTAATTAGGCTAATTTAAAAAAAATATAAGGGTGACAACTAACAACAATCGGAAAATCATTTCAATGGTAACATAAATTAGACTATACAATACAATAACAAATTTGGACGTATACTAAAAATAGGCGGTATGGGGGAAACCTACATATATTATCTATAAGCGGCAGAACTGTTTCGATAAGTTGACGTATCGCACATTTCGATATTAAGAATAATGCAGGACTGTAGTTTTAAAATATTGCAGAATTACAAAAGAAACGCGACACGTGAACACTGTATCGTTGATACCTGTTTCAAATTGTAATATTATAGCCAAGACTAAATTCGTACGTGGACCAATTTAATATACAGCACTTAAAAGTTTTGTATTAGTTCAGGATTTAGTTTAAATTATGCAAGGGATGTTTCTAAATACAAAATACTCAATGGTACTGTAACTTAAAAACGATAAATTAATAATGCTAACGTAGTACCGTACAGCGCGGTAACTTTACCACACATAGCCCTATTTTTGTTTTTAGTGAAAGTTTGCAGCGGCCATTCACCGTGTGAACAATTAAAACACTTTAAAACGTAAGGTGAATATTGGTACAGTTATATAACATGAAATTGATAGGGTAAATACGAAGTTGCCTAGAAGGAAGGAGGCTGCAAATGAACCGCACTTAACGGCACCAAATTTCACGTATCCTTTAGATATTCAACTATAAGGCTGTTCGCTATAAACAGAGCACTCAGCAGAACTTGTAATTAATTTAATTTATGATTTATTGAGCCAACAGATGTTGACTTTTGAGAGTGTTGAGACGTTTACACTGGTTTATAGTTACATGGAAGTTTTCGTATTGAAAATAGTAAATATGGCCTCAAAATGGCTGAAAGTAAACTTTATGCAGTGCTCACATTATCGTGAACCGCCATTTTTTTATAGACTGCTTACATCGTCGTACCGATGAAGGAATGAAGTACAGGTAGGAAGTGACGTAAACAGTGAATATCGGTGACAGGTGACAGATATTACAGGAGTATATAGCAGCGTCGGAATGAACGGGCGGAGAAAACGAGAGAGCCTCGAGAAACCCCGCCAACGTACATCGTCCGGCACGACTCTCATTAAGGTAGGGAGACTGGCATCAGGTAATCATGGTTGATTCAGCACTTTTGAAGTCTGTCCTGGTTATTTTCTATTTAAGTCAATTTGTATTTATCTGCTGGTTAAAGGCCACGCCTGGTATTTTTACAATGATTTTTAAAATATATTTTTAAAAGCAACCAATTTTTCATATCGAAGAATCCCTGCACTGTTTTATCACAAATATTTCATATGTACCGGATTATAAATAAACCTCATTGTTTTTCAGATTTTCGAATCCTTAGAATCACCAATTTTGACATAAAAACTTGCCAAAATTAAGCAAAATAATTTTTTTTTTTTTGCAAACGAGCGGTATATCATTTTGTAAAACGCCTGCATAGAATTGTACGTCACACGACTGCTATTAGGCTTGAAATTTTTCGTAGTATTTTGTTAAAACATTTTTCGAGTTTTTCGCAACAATGTGAGAAAAATCACTACTAAGCATGGCCTGAATGAAAATGTTAAGAAATTAATATTGATGAATAGATTGCACACACTAAAAAAAATAATGTTTCAAGCTAAATCAATATACTTTATTATTGTTATTTTTCTGCAATTTTATCTTTAAAAGTACTGGTTCGCCAGACAAGAAAGAAGAATGAATCAACCACGTCGTATGTAAACCATCCCAGCATTCACCGGCAGTGATTCTAGAAACCACACACGAAAATGCATATAGTGTTGCCAGTCACATTATGATTACACGAACTAAAAGTACAAAAAACACACTATTTGTCGAAAAGTAAACACATTTTTATGGCCCTAATTTCAAGGGCGTTCACATTTTAAAACCGTACTTATATATGACGACGCACGAAATGTTTTCCCTGGTTTTTTGGAATGGCCCGCGGTTATTTAACATTATCATGTATTAGAAACTCAGCTAGTCGTTTAATTATTCGAACAACAAGCAAATCTATAAAATTGTTGGAAAACATAGAAGTCACGAATAAATTAATTTTAGGAAATTATAAATTCAGACAATAATTTACTATCTCCACACCCACGGTGATACAACAAATACATTTGTACTTGACAAAAATTAGATTTTTGTGTATTTTACCAAAAAATTATATGAAGAAATAATACATTTTTCTTGAGACAATACAAATAAGTATTAACACTACACATTACACTTCAGCTGTGATAAGCGTAACGTTTATAAACATTTCAACAGTTCAAATTATATAAATAAATTAATAAAACTAGAATTTTCTTGCAAATACACCAATAGTGTGTGTAACACTGAAACGTCAATATTTACGTTTAAATATACTTTAGAGAGTTGAAATGTGTCCATTTTTAATTATAAAGAAGGTTAGGCTAAACATTGTTTCAAATTTGAAGTGAAAATGTTGGACATGCTTTTCTTTACCCCCGCTTTTGTTTTCGAACCACTTCCGAGGCTATAAAAGTGCCGTTTTCAAATGGCACTCATGTCGCGAAATTACGTGACGACTGGCACCACTCAAAGATAAGTAATCTTCATCAGAAGTGTTCATTTTCTGCAGCAAGTTCCATGCATAGGCGTTTATTCTAATTTTACGCCCGAAATAGTAGTAGATATTAGTTACCTCCTTGAGAGTTACAGTGTTTTTACAACTTCATCTACATACGTTAATTTTTAACTGGTAACCATCGCGAAGGTAAATAAAAATGGTTGATTACTAGTTAAATATTTAAAAAAATTATTTCACTTACGAAAGTAATGTATGTGACTTGTTGGGCGTAAATTTTAGTTAAACTTATTCAAGCGCTTTCGAAAAGGTAGGGTAGGTCAATCAAATATAATGTTTAAGGTGTTCGAAATTATATCCTGAGTGAAATTTATCCGTGTTCGAATTTTCATGACACCGCTTATCGGTCAACTTCTCACTAACCCTTCTCTCAACCAGGCAACGCGGCTGATAGTAGACTAACACCCATTTGGAGAAAGAAAATGGAAGTACAGGCCTACACGTAACCAAAACTACAACGAAACGAATAAAACTAAATGCACTATGTTCATAACATCGAAGAAACTATCACGAATCTAATATAATGTTTAGATATAAATAAAATAACGTATAAAGAATTTATTAATGACATTATTTAAAGTGTAAAATATAAATGAATTTTTTTTTTTTTTTTTTTTTGGAATTTCTGCCATTTTAAAAACCCTGAAAAGCATTTCAGAGGTGATCAACAAAACATTGTCACGTGACTGATAATCTACCCCTAATCCAACTCGTGAGTTTTCGAAAACGTGTAAGCGCCCGACAAGCCCTAGATATTACATCCTTAAGTTAACAAATCTCCATTAATTTTTAACTGGTAACCGTCGGTAGAAAATGTATATTTTCCCCTCTTCCGATGGTTACCAGTTCAAATTAACATAGGTAGTGAAGTTCTGAAAATCTTGTAACTCGTAAGGAGGAAAATATCCGTGTCATGTACAGTAGTTAAAACTTCTTCGCAGAGGCATAAAAACTAAAATTCCACAGGAGGGAGGGGGAGGGAAGGCGAACGTATTAATTGCTGCTCTATTTTTCATTTTTAGGTTGGTACCCACGGTCACCATCATATATAATAGAGTTTTGCGTTTATACAATGACTTAAATTATATATTATATGACTTAAATTATAAATTATATCACTAAAATAAAGAACATATAATATTATGGTATGTAGACTGGTAGATAGTTTAAAGGTTTGCCCCTGCTTCAAGGATTCAGTGGGGGGCAAAATATCCTTGGCCCCTCCCCTTGTTGTTGAGCCCCTGCTTCTTTAAATGGAACTAACCGCGGGAAATGAATATTTCTAGGCTGGCGAGTACGGACATAAAGGCGACAAGATAAGTATGTATGAGTGCGGCACTCACCCGCAGTGCCAGAAGCGCTTGGCCCAGGAGCAGCAGCGCGCCGTCATGCTACGCCATCTCGACTCTATGCCATGACTCTAGGTCTCGTCCTCGCGGCGCGCACTCCCAACACTCACTGACTGACTGCGGTGCGGCGTGGCTTGACCATGGCGCCGACCAGGTGGAACAACGTCGTGTCACGTGACCCCACTAACCCGACCCACAAACACGCCGGCCACCTTCCTCACTCCTCTCCTCTCCGTCCTTTCTGTACTTACTGTGCGTCTGCACTATACGTAGGCCTACACGTGTACTCAAGGTCATGTATGTAGGGTTGCCAACTTTTTCAAATTTTCCACGAGGGACATTTACGGCAACTCTTCTCACATTCGGTCTCTACGGAATAAAATTTACTCTTACTGTCCCAAAACCTCTGGAGCAAAAATTTTCTACTTGACTGACGGTGTCCTGAAACTTCAAAATAATTAGTCTGAGTAAGGTTAATTATAATAAGTGGCTAGAGTATTCGCCTCCCACCAAGGCGATCCGATTTCGATTCCCTAGGGGCCGGTCAACGCAATTTCGCACATGGGAATCGTGCCAGACGTTGCCGCTGGTCCACGGGTTTTCTCGGGGATCTCCCGTTTCCCCGCCCTTTTATTTCCGGCGCTGCTCCATAGTACATCATGTCACTCCTCACCAGCGCTAAAGATCTCTAAAGCCCAGTACACACGGGCGTCTTTCTTGTACATGAAAGTGAGTATCAAATGTGTACAAGAAAGAGAACACTAGCTAGTGTTCTAGCTAATATCCTACCAAATTAATTGTTTAGTTCACACGGCCAACTTTCTTGTACAATCTGGTGTACACCATTAAAATTTGAATACAGATGTTAAGGCTGTATTTCGAGTATTGGAGGTAATAAGTACAATACTTATATCACCTGCACAAAAATAAGCTTCAAAATGCAAAATTATTGTCTCTAGTTAATTATATCCAGATGTAAAGTGGCATGACGCACGATCAGCAAATATTCCTTTAATAGCATCATTTGTCCAGCTAAGACACTATTTATTTAAAAATGCTTCGTATTTGTAAGCTATTTTGATCAATAACATTCGCGCGTGCATAAAAATGGTTTGTTTACATTCGACTAGTACAAGAAAGATGATGAAAAATAGAACCGTCCCTATCCCGCACTAGCTAGTATACAAGTCCTTGTATGCTAGTCACTAGTATGCTCGGTGGCCCTTCACACGATACAAGTTCGCTACAAGTCGAGATGAACAAGAAAGTGTTCACCTTCTTGTACAAGAAAGATGTCCGTGTGTACTGGGCTTAAGTTAAATGTTGACCAAAATAACTTCACTTCACTTCTTACGAGAGAGTATGACACGAAAAAATTCTGCCGACATCAAACCGTAGTAAAACTACATTTAACTAGGCTTGACAAATAGAGGAGTCATTTGATTTAATTTCAAAGTCAAAAACCTAACAAATTCGGCTTTTAAATTAAATTAATTTAATTTCGTCTTTATTCTTGGCACTATGCTTGGCCGTATAACACCTAATACCAATATTGGCGCAACAGAACGCAGAATTTGTCGCTAGCCAAACTAATAACATAGATTTTCTAACCTATAGTAGAATTAAATTTACCCGAGGGCAGTTGGCGTTTTGGTCAATGCTGTTCTGCTTTTGGTGACACCTTGACCATAGAGATACGTAACAAGTGAAGAGATCTTCGTTAGCGCTGAACGTAGCATATTTAGGCCGCAATCAGTCAAGCAAATTAAGAATATAAAATTAATTGTTCGACCGATTGCGGTTTAAATATACGTTAAAATATCAAATGCTATGCTTGTACTGTAACGCAAGGTAAAGAGATTTCATGATATAATTGCAAATATAATTTACGGTGGGACATCAGTCGCCATATTGAATTTTTTATTTTTATTAGGCCTATATATTTTTTTAATTCTAAGATCAGTAGTGTATAAAGTGTTTAAAACTACTTAAGCATGTGTTTACAAGTGCACTGTTTACACTCTATGTAAGTTAACAGATGCAGCTTCCATTCTCGGCCGCTAATGTAGCGCTAGTGTCGTAAATACTAATGGCTAGACCGTGGCAGGTATTGTTCGCTACCTATTTGCCTATAGGTGTGGAATGGCAAGTTCAACCTTTTATAACTCACGTTCCAACAAATAACACAGAAAATTGTACATATATCTAGTACCTTGCAATTATATAAAAGAATTAGATTACCATTTGTTGTTTTATAATTTTATACCCATTT
>PNEQ01038072.1:115592-146720 GCA_003012365.1 Medauroidea extradentata
ACAACTTTCAACACATCACGTGTGCTGCAAACTACATTTTTAAGCCCTTCAACACGGCCGAAAACGGCATTTTCAGACTGCCGTGCCTCACAATATTGTGGACGAATGTCTGCGAAACTAGTATAGAGCCCTGCGTTGGACTTTCCTTAAAACTTTCCACCAATAAAAAGATGGGGTCACCACTGAAAGTGTCAGTCAGACGAGTGTTCTACGATACCACTGCACGCCGTTTCAGCGTCTTGCAGTAGAGTCGATACCGCGCCACAGGAGCTGGTCAACGTCGCCCTTCGCGCCGTGCCTCACTAACACAAACACACGGCCAGTAGACGGGCGGCTTAACGACAAACTAGTACAATTGCAAAACACAAATATTTATTTTAAATTTTTTGCATCGCGTAGGTTTATGTATTTTGAATGTAAAACAAACGAAATAGATATTTTTGGTAAGTTAGTATTTGGCATTAGTTTCGCTACATGCTTAAAGCTAAATATTTAACGCTCCAAATTCAAATATTAGTAAATCAAATCAGGCAACGTGACCATTAGAGTTATGAAACTCCGGATAGAAACATAACCTAAAAAACTTCTCGTTAGGCAATATACGTCAAATTTGTAAGTCTAATACACACTTCCGAAATTAATGTAACTGCCGAAAATACAAATTTTTATGTAGAATTTAATTTTTAACTTATATTACTTCCTAATTAAGAGTTTCTTTTCGTATATTTAATCCTAAGGATTTAAACATTACAAATTGCTATAGGCTACATCAGGTTATATAAATTGCGGGCATGTTACAGCTGAGCGATCGTTTCGCGCTTCAACTCACAAGGAGTGTCTGCTCTATTTACCACAGCAATTTCTGCAAGTGAGAAAGCGAAGTACGACATCACAAAACCATGAGGAGCTGTCAAACTCACAAAAAATATTTCACGTCACTGTAAATTCGATAAGACTACGATATCAACTGATAAATAATTTTTGTCTACATTTTATACATACTTAAACTTTAGAATATTGCCTGATACTTTTTTATACCTAAACACAGTGTTCTACTTTGGATGAAGTATTTATTGGCATCATAGAAACTTCTTAAAAATGTCTGTCAAATATAATATTTCGTTTCCTTACATCAGAGTCAATGTTTGGCAAATTTACTGTAAGATTTTAAATGAAAATACGTGTAATTTAGTGCTGAGTTTGCAAGAAACTTCTTTTCACAGAACAAATAAATTTGTTACACTTCAGAAATTTGTATTACACACACACATGTCTCTCTCTCTCTATAAATAAAATAATTCTGTTATAATCAGTGCTTGTTTTTTTTTTTTTTTAACTTTTTATAGTGCTTTTTGCTACTTAATAAAATCTTACATAATTTAAACTATATTAAAGTTGCAAACAAATGCTTTTGGTACTTTTTGGAAAATATTTATAGGGCACAAATAAAATTAACAATATTCTAGATTAATAAACAGCTTCTCAAGGACTACCTAAGTATACGTATGTGTAGTAATTTATGTAACTATTTAAATTGACCATATTTCACGCCGCGTATTCGTGAACTTAATAATGCTTCTACACGTGAGCAACATTTCTCCCTTCTAGAACGTCTTGTTGAATTTTTGTAACATTGTGGCCTCCAAAATAAAATGCTGCGAGTGCTGAGACATTATATTTAAAATTTTTTCTACAGCTATTTCCGAGTAACACTATATAAAAATACAACGTTACTGGAATGTCGCTTGGGACTGGGACGTTGAAACTAGTTAGGTGGTGCCTAGAAGTAACTATTTAGTAAGCATTTGGTAATAGTAGCCTGTTGCTTGGAAAAAACACGAAATTCTTGCTTGTGACGCTGTCATAATAAGTGATACTGCACTGACAGCCTGAATTAACAAACCTGCAGTAACATGGAACGACACAGTTTACTTCTGATGACTCGTACATTTTGTAATCTCTGACTAAAATGGACGGATGTTGTAAGTTTGGAGCCTACGTCTGTCTGTGGCTTCGTAGCTCCCAAATAGATTTAATTTTAAATTGAAAACTATTTTAATCAGGATGGTTCTTAGGTGTATTTGATGAAAATCTTTCCAACTGTTAAACATTTATGAGCTCTTTCCCATATTGGTGTGACAGTATGAAATACATATAATGTAAATTATATCGTTATACTTTTATATTTAATTTATTCAGTCGACTTCAATTTTTGTACACATTTGTGAATCCGATGAACCTGCTATCATATGGTAAGCTGGACCTGATGCTGCGCAAATGTGTGTTATAATTCAGTATAGTCGTTCCTTGCAATCACGTATTTAGCACGTGTTTTAATCATAATAATTATTATTGGCGAATTCCATTAAATGGAAGACGTTAAGCGAAAGACTCGATCAACTTTTCTTTCAGTTCTTCTTGCTGTTCCAGTAGGCTTTCATTCTTTCCGAGAAAGCTTGTTTACGTTCTTCCAACCACTTTGGTCTGTACTGTTTTTTTTTTTGTCTTGGCTGCCCTGGTGTAGCTTCCCATTCGTCCACTTATACATACTAATTTCAGAAGATTGATATTTGATATTGTGAATTTTGTTTATCAGAAGTCATCATTTTAGTATCTGCAAGCTGTGGACGAAGCGGTATATTTACTGCAGTAAGGAATCAGACATAACTGGTACGTTAATTGTGTGGGCTGAAACTATTAAGTACAGAGTAATTCTGAACAAAGCGATTTCTGTTTTCTTACCAAATTGCACAGGTAAAACTTCCCTCATGTCTGAAATATTACATCAGACTCTTCGTATCTTTTTGAAATTGTCGTACATAAATTAGCCGAATAAATATGTTCAAAGAATCTGTAAAAGTAAGAATAGTACATTTGTATATTTGAAGGTAAGGTAATAGGGCTTTACGTCTCGTCGACAGAGAGGTTATTATGGACAGTGACACACAACTTGGTACAATGACAGGAGCTGGGAGAGGAGTCAGCCATGGCGTTTGTCACGGAACCATCCCAGAATTCACCTGGAGCGATTTCGGGAAACCATGGAAAACAGCAATGAGGCTGACCGCAGCCGGGGATCGAACCCGGGTCCTTCCGAATGCAAGTTCAGCGGCGTGTTACCGTTGTGCCACCTCGCTCGATATCTGAACATTTTAAAAGTGTTTCTGGCAAAAAGCCTTCGAGAAATGTTGTTTATAAGAATACAAGTCATTTTTATATTGTCTTCTAGGGTGTATATTTTTGAGAATGAAGATAAGAATGTACGGGTGTTTCAGCGTTACATTAGCTAAGAAGAAAATTAAGTTGTGAACGTTATGAAAATTCCTTTAGATCAACATCGTATCCAAGTTTTGCCAAGTGTTTTATTTGCTATGAAACCAAACAATTTATTTAAACGTAATTTTTGCACGGAACGTAAAAAAAACGTAGTTACGTTTTACATTTTTAAAATTTTGAGAAAGTGTATACTTGAAAACTATCGAATTTATCAAATAGAAAACCTACAAGATCGTATCAATTTTGTGTATGTTTCAGAAGAGACGATAAAAAAAAAACATACAAAGGCAGAATTAATTATGATTTCACAGTTTAAATTCGGTGAACACAGAACACGAGTGCTATCAGAACCTGTGCGCGAGTGGACCTTCAGTTGTTTTCCATACAGCAACGAATATTTAAGATTCATCGAAAAAATGTCATTGGCTAAATATTACAGTAAAAATTCAGTTGTGAAACAATTTTGCACAAGGCGTCTAGTCGTGCACAGTTTTTACTGTCGTGTTATATGTCCTGTGCGTATGTTTTACAATTGTGAACCGAACTTTATAGTTGAAGCAGTTTTCGACAGGGTAAAAGGTCACTATCTGAGCTTGAAAATGCGTGTTGATCGAATTCGACAATTTTTGAGTAGTGGCGGTTTTGTTTTAGGCGTGTGACTTATCTTTGTACGTGAGTGCAGTGAATAACACAAAGTACAGCTAACAATGAATAAACAATTCTTTTAAGCTGGTTCATGGTTGGCGCGGCACGATCCTAATTGCTTCACAGGGTTAATGAATTATAAAAAGGGAAAGCCCAAACACGGTCGATGTGGCTGTATTTTTAGGTTCCTCGCTGACATTGATCTTATGCTGCTTTCTTAGTTCGCTTCACTACCGTACTAAATAAAACAATGTATTCACTGCCGACCCTGCCAGGACAATCCACGTTAATCGCCAAAACAAGTGTGTTCAAGTGCGTTTAATATCAAACTTCTATATTTTTATGAAATATTATATGTTTTGCTGACGATACTTGCGTGTACAGTTTTCTCTAACTAAACAATTTTAGTTCTCATAGTTTTCTAATAGCGGTGCCGAGAAATCAAAATTTACACGTCACGCTGCCAACAAAACAGTGAAATAACATGCCATGGCCTACGTAACCTAATATTAGGGAAACTCACAGTGAACAACTTTTTTTACTTTAAACACTGTCTGAATTTACAACTTTTCCCCTGTACTTGTGTGATTTTTTAAAGAACCAAAATATTAACTTGTGGGTTTATATTTGTTAGGTTAGGTACCCCACGGCTCATTATTTTACTGTGTATTATTTCATTTGAGTAAGTAAATTGGTTTTAACTATTTACATGGCAGCAAAACATGGAAATTTAACCTTGACGCACCATTATGAGAAAACTATGCGAGCTAAAACTATTTTGTAAGAGGAAGCTATGGTCACAAGTACCGTCTAAAAACTAACACTATTTCATGAAAATATAAAATTATGATTTTATGCAAATTGGAACACTCTTAAAGCAGATGGCGAGTGCAAAATTAGTTGACAAAAATTGAACATTTCTCGAAGCTTATGTAAAGAAATATGAGGGAGCAATCATGGAAAACAAAATGCCAACTTATTTTTACAAAAATTTTGCTGAAGTTTAGTAATTTTGTTAAACTATGCCAAACTAACTCGTCACGGTCTAAAAATATTTACAGATAAAGATGGCGATACCAAGGATTACACTTTTGTTTTTCTATTTTGACTTCCAAAAATATACAACCTTTGCAAGAATCGGAGAGGAGCTTAACTGGGAGGGGTTGGGGGGACGAAAACGAAGTAGTGATCAACAGCTAGCTTAAAATCAAAACTAAACTTTGGAACAAAAAAGAAAAATCCACCAATCACGACCGCGACTATTCGGCTTCGATAATGGTAGAATCGCTACTGATTTTCGCAGATTCAAAACGTGGCAGACGATACCGCGACGAGTTATTTCGTGCTGTTCTCTTTCCCCTGCGTCTTAACATTCCCTCACTGTTCAAACATCATTCTCATGTCAGCCCTTACCAGGGCTCAAGTCCTAGTTGGAATGGCTGGTAGATAAATAAACGCTGGAAACATCAATTGATCCCTACCCTATTTTCGAAGTCAATATTGATAATATACTCAATGACAATCCTGGATAATGGTATTTGCCATCTTTATGAGTAAATATTTATCCAGAATTACTAATTCGTTACGCGTTATCTCTTACGCCTCAGTTAAATGCACGAGATTCCGGCGCCAGAGATTGTGCCTCAGAAGTTAGTAATACTGGACACTATTTTGTTTAAAACGTTGGCTAAAAACTATTGTCTAGGATTGATATTGATTAATTTTCGCATATTGGCTGCAAGAAACCTACAATTATAGATTAATGCTTTTAGCGTTGAATTATGTACCACGCCCCTCTTAAGCTATTTGCAGATGTCTACACTACCTTATTGTTGTTCCTATCGATTTGTATACATTCATAAATGTGTTAATAAAAGTACTGTTGCAACACAGATTTGTATTTCTACAAATAATTCTGTGTATGGAAAAATAAATTTTCAGTGTTACAACTAGGTATATCCAGCTACCTAGTTATCTAGTTTTAGTATTGAACTTGCGATATAACATTTTTGTTCGTCTAGTGAGGATTGTTATTTCAAAATATTGATATGCGATTACACAATACCCTGAATAAAATCTCTCTCCCTCTCTCTCTCTCTCTCTCTCTCTCTATATATATATATATATATATATATATATATATATATATATATATATATATTTATAGAGAGAGAGAGAGAGAGAGAGAGAGAGAGAGAGAGTCAATGATAAAAGCCTGGTACTGTAATATCAGCATATTATAATGTTTGACTGTTTCGTATATATGTATAGGAACGCTAACACTTGCATGGGAACCACTTTTACCATACATACTTTCTTAACATTCTGTACACCGATATAACAAGTTCGCAAATATTTTTACAGTGTATATTTACCAGAACAGTGTATATTTACCGACAAGTATTTCCTCCGATTCAAGGTAAGGTCAAAGTGGGGTTTACACCTCGTCGACAGTGAGGTCATTAGAAACTTGGTACAATGACAGGAGCTGGGAGAGGAGTCGGTCATGGCCTTTGTTAAGGAACCATCCCAGCATTCGCCTAGAACGATTTAGAGAAACCATGGACAAGCAAACTCATGATGGCCGGATCGGGGATCTAACCAGGATCCGATGCGAGTCCAACGTGTTACCGTTAGCGTCGTGAGGTTCAGGCGAACTAACAGACCCACGAAATTAATTCACAATGACCACTCCCTTGCTCACAGTCTACGGCTAAAATATTGTCGGCGGGTTTTCTCGGGGATCTCCCGTTTCCCCCGCCCCTTCATTCCGGCACTGATCCATACTCACCTCATGTCACCCCTCACCAGCGCTAAAGACCTCGATGTTAAGTGCTGACCAAAATCTCTCACTCACTCACTCACGCACTCAAATATTGTCGGATTCGGATGTAATTGCTTGTTTGACGGATTATACAGCGTGGACCCGAATTAATGTGCCAAACTCCGGGACGGGATTGTTTATGTAAAACAAAGCGTGATTGCATTGACCAACACTATTGTATTGTGAATATTAAGGGAGTTACACGACCTTGACAACAAAATTTTGAAATACATTTTTTACATTAGAAAGTATATGAGATGGAGCCACCAACATTGGCATAGGAGCAAATAAATCTGCGAAAATGTGGTTGACGCAACGTTCCCCTTCACTATTTATGTAGGGGTTACTCAACCTAATTGTGTAAGTAACTTTTAGATACTAAGCGGTAGTAAAATATTCGACGCTTTATTGCTTATTGTGAAAAATGAAGGGGAAAATACCTTTTCCCGCTTCTGTTAATTCACTCCGATAAACCGTTTTCGAGAAAATGTGAACCAAAATACGAAGGCGCAGTGAAACCCCTTAGATGTAGGCAATACAACGGCTCTCTGGGCCTTGCTAATTGCAGCATTGAATGGTTAAACTGAGACTACTGAGTACAGTAGCAAGGTTAGGGTGACGTTATAACTACCACCACGGCCGTAGAAGAACAGGTCTGGACACTCGCCTGGAAACTTGACCCCCTTGTTGTTTGGCTGTAGTTCACCAAGTTACCGAGAATATTGTGTTTTATTGGCGCTGATGTTACGGCGGTCGGACTAAACTCCACCCACTTCCTGTCCGCTAAGGTAAACAATTTATCAAAACGTATTTTTTATCATTTTATGAAATACTTTCTTCGCTCACAAATTTAAGAAATGGCTCCAGCAATCTATATTTACTTTATAAATTCAACAATGGAAAAAAAGTGGACGGAGTTTGAGTCCGACCGCCCGGAAAACAGCGCCAAAAAGTACGACATTCTCGGTAACTTGACGAACTACAGCCAAACAACAAGGGGGTCAAGCAAAATGCATTGTTAGATAGGCGAGTGTCCAGACCTGTTCTTCTACGACCGTGCTACCACGTGTTGTGTGAACGATGCAGTAGGGTGCCAAGGGATTTCGTTTTATTTTTACGTGAAACTGCTAAGATATTATTAACCCGCGTATCTACAAAAATTAAACTTACTTGAAATAATAAAGTTTAACCATGTAGCATTATTAGAATCATGATTTTGGGTACCACATATAAGCTAAAAACTGCATTATTTTGAACTTACGTCAGCAAAAAAAAGTATCACTATAATTCATAACAACAAAAACACGCAAATAGCCTATGTAAGCCGAAATGATGAGGTATTTGATACTACCTACAAATAAAAGTGTAGAGTCACGACTCAAAGTAAAACAGAAAAATTAATACAAAAAAATATACTGTGTGCCAATTAGAACGTCACGTGTAGCAAAGTCGGCCTATTCACCCACTGGTTTTCGCACCTCACACGCGGGACATTACATTCGCTACGTAAGCCTCGTAACAGCAATTTCATGACAGCTGATGATGTTGAAATAAGGTGAAAATAGCGCACTGGCGGAATGCAAAAGGAAGGAAATGAATCTTTAGAAAACACGCTGGCTATCGGTAACTGCCGACACCAACCACTGCCTTAATGGTTAGATTAAGAGAGATCACGTGTAAAGAGCAAGGAACGGAGCACAAATAGAAGCTATGCATTTTACGTATTGCAGTACGTATTTACAATAAGTGTTCAAATTGCCGTCTCCACACTTCAACACACAACTGACAACGGCGGATCAATTTGGATTGGAATCGTGCATTAATATTTGGTATGGCACGTACACAATCAAATGCGGCTATCACACGTGCCACAAGATCTTCCTGGCTAGTCACAGGCGTCTCGTAAATCAAGGAGTTGACATGACCCCATAGAAAGAAAATCTATTGGAGTCAGGTCTGGAGATTTAGTCGGCCCTCATCTGCCTATCCAGCAACCTGCAAACGTGGTGTTCAGATGTCGGCATACGGCAGAAAAAAAAACGTTGTGGTGCCCCATCGTGCTGAAACCACATGGTGCGGCGAATTGCCAATGGTACTTCCTCCATCGATTCTGGCAATACATCCTGCAGGAACGTTAAGTAGTGGACTCCGCTGAGGCGATCAGGTAGCAAATAGGGTTCTCAACAAATGATTGTTGACAATGCCAGCCCACATGCTGACACTGTATCGCACTTGGTTGCCCATAGGGTGCGTGTGGTGGGGATTGTGGTGCGCCCAGATGTGGTTGTTTCTCTCGCTACTGTACTCAATTTAACCATTCAATGCTGCAATTAGCATGGCTCAAAAAGCCGTTGTATTGCTTACCTCTAAGTGGTTAAACTGCGCCTTCGTATTTTGATTCACATTTTCTCGAAAACAGTTAACGGAGTGAATTAACACAAGAGGTACTTTCTCCTTCATTTTTCGCGATAAGCAATTATATGCGTGGAATATTTTATTGTCGCTTAGTATTTAAAATACACTTACACAAATAGGTTGAGTAACACTTACATAAGCAGTGAAGGGGAACGTTGCGTCAAACACATTTTCGCAGATTTATCTGCACCTATTTTTAAAGCACTATGCCAATTTTGGTGGATTCATCTCCTATACTTTTTAGTACTTATCAAAAAAGGTATTTAAAAATTTTGGTTTCAACGTCGTTTAGCTCCCTTAACATTCACCACACAATAGTGTTGGCACATGAGTTCTGGTCCACGCTGTATAGTGTTAATAAGCAGTTGAAAGACGAGCTCTACCTCTCTAATCTCCCTTGCAGCCCTTCCGTAGGACGAGCGCTTATCTATACCGGAATCAGCCGTGAGCATTTTCTTGAACTGTTATCTGGCAACTTCTGCTAGACTGTACGAGAAAGTTCTGTTATTTTGAATCCTAAATAGTACACCTGAAGAACGAATGTGCTTTTTTTATTGTTCGAAACTGATATTTTATGTAGGCACTGAATTCTATCAAATGTTATTTGTAAACCATGTTTCAATTAAGTTAAAGTGCTTGTAACGGTAAAATGTTCATGGCAGCCCAGAAAATTCTGGAAACTAAATGGTGATTCATAAAGTACCTCTTATAACTATGCCAACAGAACTGCCAGATTATTGCGTTTGTTCGTGGATTAAACTATATAAAAAAAACCTTAACTGGACAGGAGTTATGCAAGAACAGACCAACCAACAAAAATATGTTTCCAATATATTGACCATTAAAGTTGATTTTTATAAAATATGCAAACAACAACGTAAGCCCATCCATACGTAACAACAAAGTTCAGGTTGGGTGTTCTTGATTTTTCTGGAGTTATATCAGTCTATAGAAAACAGATGAAGCCAAAATATAATTTGCATTGACACTGTTATTTGGTCTGTTGTTGCATAACTCCGTCCACAAGGTCGCGCTGATTATACAAGCGGCGGAATAGGCCTCAGTAGAGATATGTTTGGGTGCTGGAATTTGTACGTGAAAGACCGAGATTGTAAGTCTCTCTGGGAGGGTACGGAGTGAAGAGGAACTAGCTCAGTAGTCAACAAATCGCAGCCTGACAATCGCTAATAAGAGTGCGACTTAGAAATTGCGGACAAGATGTCGCGGACTGCGACATTTCTCAGATGGATACGGAAGTCGAACTAGGGTGTGGAAATACATGATCTACAGTGAAATTGTCGTGAAAAAAAAATTAAAAATAAACATTTGTAAAAAGTGATGTGTTTTGGAAACTAAATTTAAAAACAAAAATTAGTAGCATATTAAGTAGAGCATATAGTAAGGCCATGCCACCCTGTTGCTGCTGTTTTCATTACAGCTATTAATTTTAATAAATGAAAGCGAATATAAGAAATCCGTTTAGCAGTCTTCTAAAAAAATTTTCATAAATGTAAGGCCTGTGGATTTATCTAATTATTTAGTAAACGAAATTATTGATAATTGACATTTTAGCCAACATAATTTAACTCACGTCTTGAAAAATTGGTTATTACCGCAAAAATAATTTTTACCCAGGTTTCAAATTTTAAAAAAAATCCGAAATGAAATTTTGGTTATCAACGTAATCATCACTCTGAAACAAGAATTGTCTCAATATTTTGACAAGTTCGATAGATATAGAATTCCACGTCGTTTAGTCCCTTAGGAGGTCTAATTTTGAAAACTCCTGAAGTTAATTTTAATTGTTTTTACGTGTGCCCTATTCAAGTGAAAATCACACCCACTGTCTTTCGTCTTTAAGCAACATCGATGATTAATCCAAATCACATTTCCTCCCTTTTCACTCCCCTAGGAATCGAATTTTCAAAAATCCATTCTTTGAGGGTGTCTGCTCCTTGAAGTAAAGCTACCCTCAAAATGTCATATGTCTTCGTCCAGCGATCTGGGCTGTGCATTGCTAAGTTAATGTAGGCCTATATGTGAGTGGAGCAGTTTTCTTTACGCGTTAATATTATATTATTAAGTGCTTAGCTAAAATATAGGCAAGGTTTCTACGATATTTAAAAAAAAATAAGGTAGAATAATTTTAGTTGTGAGAGTTGTATTGAGAATTGATTTAGTAAAGACTAATTTATTATAATGCTGCTTTATTTGTCTAAACTCCATAGATGACAGCTTGGTAGACATAGCCCTTACGTGAATATTTCAAACTTCAACCACGAATTGACGACATAATGTATTTCGTGTGTTGTTTTGAAGAACTTATTTCAATTAAAAAAAATAAGAATTTAGAATTTTCATTTAATTTGGCAATTATTGAATGTAAACTGAAATCGTTTGGAAATAAACTAGGAAAAACTTAAATACTTGTTACACTTTTCTCTCTCGTCCTTCTCTCTCTCTCTCTCTCTCTGTCTGTGCGTTTTTTTGTGTATAGGTAGATGTGAATTATAATGAACAGCATGCTGACAACACAACGTAAGGCCATACAGCGTAAGGTGTATAGTACGTGGAAATATGTAGCGGTAGAGGTACAGAAGGTAAGAGGTAGAAAGAAGTGATACGATAATGACGGGAAGTATTTATTTCAAAGTATGTAGAGGCTAGTATCGGAAGCCAAGTCTTCCTTGGTAGAGTCTTTGTGTGGGCGCTAGCGACCGGATGGGACGTCGTCAAAGGGAGTTGCCGCACCACTTCTTCTATGTGTGCTTACCTCCTTTGTGACGGGTCGTTTATATTCCTCGACCAGTCAGCGCAGTGGCTGGTTTGAACTGCTGGATCCAGTTGCAGTCCAGGCTAGCCTGACGACGTAAGTACACATTTAAACCGACGTGTTTAGTTGAGATCAACAAGTATTTGCAAGTCAGATAACAAAATTGAAAAAGGACAATCCCAGGCGAAGTTATCGTCTAAGCTACGAGGTGAGAGGGTTTTACGGCCCTTTAACAACGAGGTCTTAAGGGCGTTCCAGAGGGGAAAAAATCACAATTTTGTATTTGTATGAAACAGTGTTATATAGAAGTTGCTTTGTAGTACATTATCCTGTTACAAACAAGAATAGCTCTACCAGTTTCTCTCATAGTAGCATTTCAAAGTCATAATTTATATGTTTTTAGTTAATACACCATTCGAAAACCAATCACCATAATGAAACAGTATAATTCACAGTAAAATCACATGTCACTGGCTAGAGCGTTTTTCCAGAAAGTTTTTAATACAAAAATATTTTGTATTGGGTTTCATTACATCCCTAGTCCGTGGCTTGCACTTTTACTGTGCATTATTTAGTTTCATAATGTTGATTGGTTTTCGAGAGGTGTATAAACTAAAAGCATGCAGAGTTTGACCTTGATATGCCACTATGGGAATACTGGCTGACCTAATTTTCTTGTAAGATGATAATGTACACTGCGCGGCAGCTCAGATGGCGAGTGACGGCTACTGAGAGAAGTGCATATTCAAGGAATTCAAGCAGCAGGCCGCTGCAAAAACGCCTAGTAGCCTATAAATACCGGAATGAAATCGACCTATGTAAATTAGCCATTCGAATTTAAAACTGTAGTAATATTAAATGCAACATATTCAAGCTCGTTACTCGTCAACTTACATGGCGCGTGCTGTACTCGAATTCCCAAATAATGTCTGCAAAACTATCACCTTTGAAAGAACTGTGCAATGGGAGTTCATGACTAGATTCAGTTTCTTGGACGTCCAAGAAACTGAATCTAGTCAAAACTATCACCGTTTCGTGCGAATATAAAATTATGATTTTTTCCCCTTCTGGGACGCTCTATGTCCACGGGTTCCTATTTAAGCTGTTTTTTTGCGAGTTTAAATTTTTTAAATTCCGAAAAGGAGCAGATATCGCAAAACCGTTACATAGAAATGTTTTAAATTACAACATCCAAATCCGAGCCGGGATTCTCACCCAGGAAATTTCGCACCGTAGCGCAACGCTAGTTCTTCTAAACGCTAAACTTTAGAACGTAGCCCTAACGCTGGATTCACAACAGCGCGATGGACGCGACGCGAAGGGCGAGATCCGACTATAAAAAGTATCGTTATTGCGATTACTAATATGGCTGCCGTGCAACAAATACCTTTCAAAAAATGTAACTATTTCATTTTTACTACGTACCCTTGCATGACTCATTGGTGTTTCCGCGTTATTATTTTTACGTTTGTTTGCAAAACATTGTCGATTTCCACTCATGTGAAATTAAGTCACAACTACATGTTTGCTTAAAAAGGCTATGATTTGCGTATAGTACCAAACAAAAAATTCTCGTAAAATAAACCAGCTCGCCAGTTTCACCAACGTTTGGAAACGAAATTAAAGTCGGTTTCTCAGCTTTGTCACGTCCTCGACGCAAATAAGCTGGAAATAATTTCTATTCGGAAATCGCGTTGAGTCCACGTTTTTTTTTCGCGCTGACTTCCTAGGAGCTTCATCGCTGATTGGCTGACAAGTTATTTCACTCGCGTCGCGCCCATGGCGCTATTGTGAATTCAGAAATATATACAAGCTATTGCAAAAGTGTATGTCGATACTCAGGGAATTCATTCCTTCGAGTTGAAGAAAGAACATGAACACAGGTCTGAAAACGCACAATTTCTGTACTACGGATCACATGACGTACACTCGAGTGCGCTGGATCTTGTTATTTTGGAATGCTACACTGGGCTGTACCTACCGTCCAATTAAGAAAGACTCGTAAGGTATGTAGCTACCATTAATATCTTTGAAGGCATTCCACATCAACATGATCCACTCACACGTTAAGATCTGCATGTTGTGTAATGTGAAATGTAGTGCAGAAACGGTGTATTTTCGTACCTATATTCATAACATTCTTTGTTGTTCTAGATGTGAGGATTGTTGCCCTAAAAATATTGATGTGAAATTCTGCCACAATATGTATTTATCTGTTACCGAAAACACACCTAAACCATACTTGTAGGTTTTTTTATATACAGTTCTCCCATTGCTAGTGAATTTCTAGAGCCTTTAGAGCTATTTTTTGAACTTGCTTGCTGTTCACTGGTGACTCTTGGGTAAGTCCTTTTGAAATAATGCCAGAACTACGACACTTGCATAAGAAAGTCAAATTGTTTGAGCACTGTGCAAGAAGAATCATGTTCTTTTCCAGCTGTCTTACTGATAAATGAATATCGGGTCTATACCGGGCATTGGTGATATTTTGAAGTGTTAGTTGCAACAGGAAGTTTAACTTACAATTAGAGCAATCGCGTATGTCCACAAACCAATAAATTCTAATTGTAAACTCCCATTGCAACAGACATTTAAAAATCTCACAGCTCTCCTGTTTCAAGTATAGGCCCTATGTTTTGGGTGTTAATTTAAAAAACTTCTTCCTGACACTAGATAAATATTAACCTGAGCCTAAAACAGAAACAAAGCTGTATTCGTTTGCCTTAAGCTACACATTCCACAAAGAAAATTGCAGGGGCTCCGCTAAAGAGCTCGTATCACTATCATGGTGGATTTTCCTTAATTTCTTCCTGATTCAAAATTTCATAAGCCTTTTTAAAAATATTTCGATAGAAACTTAGCAAATGACTTTACGTTTCATTGTTTACATTACATATTAAGTACTAAAAAGTAATGTCATAACAAGATTACATAAAATTTAACATAATAATCATCTCTTACCACGCAATAAAGTCTAAGTAGACACCTACTACAAACTTAGACCAATAAAACGTGCCTAATCGTAAAATATAATGTTTCTACTAAGAGCGAACGTCATGATATGCCACGCCCTTAATTTATTGTACGAAATTGAATCATTTCAAAATAATACGTGACACAGTCTCGTGAAGTACGCTAGCAAAATGACTATAACGAAATAAAAATTGCACGCTAATTTATTGCTTTGCGCATAACGGCGGTATTGTTCATGAAAATCACACCAGTCTCACCTGTATATCTTACAGTTTTATAGCCTCCAACGGGTAGTGCAAATACATTGGTGTACATCTTTAGGGGATGTGTTTTGCCATATTGATCAGCAAATGTTTTTATTTCTTATGAACGGTTGCATTGCTGAGTTAAATTTCGTAGCTACATTTAACCGCGGTGGAAGAGAAGACGCTAAGAAAATAGATCATCATGACAAAATATTTCTCGGTTAGCTAGCAAGAATGTATAATGCTTAATACACCTGGACCTTTTTTTGTATGAGACTTACCTAGTTACATAGGTGAATGACCACCGAGCATTTATTTATCATTGCCTAGCAGAGCCCTTGACTTTGTTCCAGCCCAGGTGTTACAATTCCATTCAAAGGAAATTTTTTTCCTAAAAGCTTAACACGCCCAAGGCCAATAACGATAATCAACAATGTAAAACACCATTATTCAAAAAACTCAATAATCTAGACAAGAAAAAAATTCCAGAAGATTCAAGAACAGCACAAACACATAACGTGTGTGCCGAATTGCCGACACAGGATACAAAAAACCGAACCGCCTACGAAGGTTGCTACTGAAGAACTCCCATTCGAAGGAAGACAGTGTTGGTGTTTTACATCGCTTAGTACTCTGCATTTGGATAAACAATTTGTTTTGTCCTTCCGCCTGGTGCGTGTAAATCAGACCTTCCTACGCATAACCAAGCTCTTTGAGAAGCACGATTTTTCAAATTTAGTCCGCATACTAACTCACCAAAGTTTTCTGAATCGAAAGAATGGCATAGGAATAAATGCGTCACAAACAGCAGAATATCATAACATATAAATAAATTAATAAACAAATAAATATATACATAAGTTTTTGTTAAAATATTTCGGCATTTAAAATGTTATAATATATAAGGAATAAAAGTCTATTAATACTGACAATATTAAAAGTAATATAGTACTGTATTTTGTTTTTTATTTCGTAAAAAAATCTGGATCAAACACTTCTGAAAATTCTAAATGGTAGAAAATTATGTTAAGGATGATTAATGAATGGCTTGGTTACATTTTGAAAAAGAAAGTTAATTCACAATATTTACATATTAACACTGAATTTTTTATAACATACACAATAATGCAACAATTATCCCAAATACCCTCAGATACATAGATGCTTCAAAGAGCTCGCTGAACTCTTTTAACGTGTACACGTAGTACAAAAAAAGCTGACAGTTTGTAGACTACTTATCACTCAATTTGGTAGTGTGCTAACTACTATGGTAACTAGTGTTAGCCTTAGTGTACATATTTATCTTATCTTCGCGTTCAATTCCAAAAACGTT
This sequence comes from Medauroidea extradentata, assembly GCA_003012365.1. Taxonomy (NCBI): domain Eukaryota; kingdom Metazoa; phylum Arthropoda; class Insecta; order Phasmatodea; family Phasmatidae; genus Medauroidea; species Medauroidea extradentata. The sequence continues at coordinate 132,077 of PNEQ01038072.1, forward strand.
TTAGTTTTGTAAACATATTTGTCCGTTATTTATGTACCACAGCCTCTAAATTCAGTGCCGACGTCGGCTGTCACTGCGAGAAAGTGCTAACTCACCGTGCATCTAGCGGCCCTCGTGTTCTAGAGGCCGCTTAAACATTGCTACTTTAAAAGAGAACAGCGCAAAATTGGCACCTGTGTTACGTCTGGTTGAGCTGTAGTGGAATTAAATACGCACACACGAAAGTGCAAGTAATCACGTGGTGGGTGCAAAGTCGATGTAAAATGGTGCCTATCGAACCCTTCGTCACAAGTCCATTTCCAGTGGTGCATGTGAAATAAAAAACGCGTAGGTGGATTACATTCCAATTGTGGCTGTACAAGTGATGAGTCCTTTTACTTACTCTGCACCTGCGCTGTACTTCGTCGGTGCAATAGCAGGTAGTTATAATATTATTTAATCGGGGCCCTGAAATCAATTCTCACTAGTTATTCCCTATGTCTGTAGTAGTGTAGTTCATCGCTCCACACATTTTAAGCACGGACAACCGACCTCTGTAGCGTAGTCGGTTAGGCGTCGGTCCACGGTGCGAGAGAAGGCCTGGGTTCGAATCCCGGCTCTGGCGTGGCTGATCTGTTGTCCCTTCACCTCGCTTCATCCTCATCGGCTTTAGACCTCGTTGTTAAAGTGTCGTAAAACCCTGTCACTTTAAACACGGACACTTCAACGTTACGGAATTTCCGTCTAAGTCGCCCGGGAACGGATAGAGAGGTGAGACGGTTACAAGCCCTTTAAACAACGAGCTCTTATGAGTCGATGAAAGTGAAGTGAGTTGAAGGGACAACACAATAGCTATTCCCGAGCCAGGATTCGAACCCAGGACCTCTGGCACCGTAGACCGGCGCCTAACTGACTACGCTACGGAGGCCGACAGGAACGGATAGATCAATTTGTTTTACAGTTGGCGAGTAAAAAAGGCTCACTCTTTCACTGATTGTGTTTGTCACACAACGTTGTTAAGCACAAAATAAGTAATAGGTTGTACATATTAAATACAATTTTACTGAATTAAAGTCCTCTTCTGTTCTATCGTTTTTTGTGTCTGCTATGTGGAGGAGAACACTATCCCCCTTCTTAGATATGTCTGTGGTGTCACCTCTTAGACACGTCTTGGTAACGTGAATCAAACTGAAATATATGTTTTTGTAGTTTAGTATTTTAATTGAGTTCTACATACAACTTATAGTTTCGTATCGTTCCGTGCACTTAAATGTTGACGTCTTTGATCGATTAATACTTAATTTTAGCATCAGAATTTGTTGGTTTGTGGACATACGCCATTACTGATGTTTTGCAAACCCGCGCGTAAGAGGCTCAAAAGCGATGGAGCAGTAAGGTCGACCTTGAAGCGCGCATCAAATGCCGCGTCACCTCAACGTGCCAAGCGCTAAACTAGCGTGCAAGCTTCCCCCCGAACGGTTTTTACTATGCGACACTAAGCGCTGACCATATAACTTTATTAGCGGAAAATCTGCAACTAAGTTCAATACAGGTCTCAACCTGAGTTTCACATACATCCTGTTAGTAAATTTTGAATTACGGATGTCTGAAAAGGCCGTTTTTAACCATTTTGGAGGACTTATAGACAGTGTTTTTAATGAGCATGGCGTCTGAACAATGAGTTTCCGACTTTGGCTGAAGTTTGATTTCTTTTCGTGCGTTGGCACAATGGGCACACGTGAACTATTTTCGTAGATAAAAAACCTGTTTACGAACACTGCAACGCATTTGAAGCGTGGTGTAGTCGGCCGCCTTAACGTAGCAACAATGTTGATAACGAATCTGAAATACACTTTATTTCTCAAAATCGAATACATTTGAGTAGACAGCTGTAGCCATTTTATAGGTGGATCGGGAAAAAATGAACACTTAGTAACAATAGTTAATATTTTCCTTTCAGATAATTCATTAATTCCTTCCACTTGTTAATATAAACAAAGAAACATGAATAACAATCAATGTGTATAGATTGTAACGAACTCAAAAGTTAACATCTAAAGTCACAAAAATATAAATTTTTTATTAACTGTTTAGACAGGATGGTCTTGAAAAGTGCTTGATTTATCGCGAACAACCTATCCTCAGCATCTCCCATAGCGACGCGAGTTGGGCGAGCGCACGGAGTGTGGTAGGCCTCAAGGTCAGTGCTGAAGAAAGAGTTGCTCTCGTCGTCGTCTACCCTCCACCCTCCTCCAATGACGAGACACTGCCCAACGACCCACGTCGACGTCTAAGCAAGAGAGGCGTCCTCCCTAACCCTCCTCCTCATCCACACTAGGCCACCCGGCGCCCGGCGAGTCGAGACAACATCGACGCCTTCCCGCCGGGCATTTTCTGGCTCGCTGGTCCGGAAGGAGGCGTCCAATTTTCCCCGGCCTCCTCGGCAAAAAACAACCATCCTCACCCCCTTTACCCTCAACATTCTAGCTCTTCTGCGACCAACCCCAGGAAGGTTGCGCACGACGGAGGCAGCGGGTGCAAAGTGTCTGAGCGTCTCGCTATAGATTTTTCACGGTAAGGTTAACTACCTTCTCTGCCGTTCAATTGTACTGCATACCCCACATAGCAAGGCGCAATCGGCCAATTGTGGTTTTACCGATGGTACTACTGGTTTATTGCTGTCCCAGGCTTTGCTAGTATGGCCCTGTTATAACTGACTGCTAAAACAAGGTATTTGGTAAGCCAACTATGGCACGTTTACGGAACACTACTATGTAACACCAGTGGCTGGCTGTGGATATACTGCTGATGGTCAAGAAGTGGCTTTGCTGCTGTACTTCAGCAGTGGACACTCACCAGTAAACAATTTGTTAACCAGTGACGGTGTGCCACTTGTGTTTTGCGAATGGCACATGACGTACGGGCCATGCATTGTTCCGAAATCAGAGAGTTTTTTCCCCCACTAAATTGGCAGCTTTCTTAGATATTGAACTGTGTTGCAATAGGTTCACAAATCTTGATGAGTATTTTTTATTAACGAGACAGCCTAGATGAAGGTAGAATTGTGCTGCAGTTATACCAGAAATCCGCAATTTTTATTCAAATAATGGCTTAGTTGGCTGTTGAGTACACTGCAATTGGTTAATAAATCAGAAATTTTTACTAAAGAGTTCGCCTTGTTTGATGTTGAACTGCAGTGGGACCCCTTCTTTTTATACTTCTCAAACGAACTGGAAAAAGTTATTTCGAAAATGCATGAAAGTGTAAAAAGAGGGAAATTTTTAATGTAAAAGCACCAAATGGGACTACAAAAAGTCAGAGTAAAATGTGGAAAATTGTAAAAAACGGGGGAGGGGAAGTGCAAAGGAATTCTACTACACAGCGAATCCTGTGATAAACTGGAAATGAAAATGTCAACGGCAAAATGTTGTAAAATCCCAATGAGGCAACATATCACTTTAGTCAGTCCCCTCTTTTGCTCCACATATATCTTATTTATTTTACTACTACTGTTCTGACCTGCACATTATGGGTGCAGGTTAAAGTACCGAGAATTCCAAACATGATTCTACGTTTACTTGATTATATAAAATAATGGCTGAACGTGGAGCACAAGAAGAGACATTCTCCGTGCAGTGCTGCTACATCGTGTAGTACGTAAAATGTCGTCGTACAGCATTTTGTCCCTGATGTTTTCGTCTCCAATTTAACCCAAGATTCGCGTGGCGTGTTTATTAAGCTTGTTTCTATAAATCGTGTGTGCAGTTGGTTCAGAAATCCGAGATTTTTTCTCTTCAATGATAGCCCTCGTGGATTTTGGTCCTTAAGCCCTTGTGTAAATATACGATATTCGTATTGCGTTCGATAGTTGTAAAACGATTAATTTATTTTCATTAATTATTAATTATTTGTCCATATAGTCGCTTTACTATATCCTCGGTCATGTCTTCCCTACTAGACGTTTCTAAGTAACCTTGAAATTATATTCCCGGCCAAACCCCGGTCTGGAGCTAATAAAGTATAACAGACGTGTATTTAAATAAAGAGACAGAGCGAGGTGACGCTACGGTAAAACGTCGTACGCTTATTCGGGTGGACCGGGCTATGATTCCCGACTCAGACCATCATTTCGTTTTTCATGGTTTTCCTATAACTCTCCAGGCGATTTCTGAGACGGTTCCTTAACACAGACAATGTCTGATTCCTCTCGTAGTTCCTGTCTTTGTATATATGCTAGTTGTGTGCCGAACCGTCTCTAATGATCTCGTCGACTAGACGTAAAACCCAATAAAATAACGTTAATAAATTTAAGTAAAGGAAAGGACACGAACAAGCGTAGTGATGTAAACTATTAAGTTGCAAAAGGGAATACGAACAGCAAGGAACTGAAGTCACACGACACTTTTGAACTAGTTTGCGTGAACACGTTCAAATTTAGCATGCAGTCACACAGCGACCCAGGTATTTCAGATTGTGATAAATTACTACATGTCTGAACAGGCTTTTTTACTACAGAACGGCATAATTTATTGACGTGTGTTGTGTACGCGGTTAATGCAGTGGCTAGAGCACTCGCCTCCCACCAAGGCGATCCGTGTTCGATTCCCGGCGGGGTCGGTCCCCGGATTTTCATATCTGGTGAATCTTGGCGATCTCCCGTTTCCTCTGCTCCTTCATTCCGGCGCTGCTCCATACTCACCTCATGTCACCCCTCAACAGGGCTGTAGACCTAGATGAGGGCGTGGTACATAATTCAACGCTGAAAACATTTATCTATAACTGTAGGTTTCTTGAAAAAAAATTTGCGGAAATAGCAATCTTAGAAAATAGTTTTAGCCAACGTTTCAAACAAAATTGTTTCCAGCGTTGCGAACTTCTGTGGCACAATCTCTGACGCCGGAACCTTGTGCATTTAACTGCGACGCAAGGGATCATGCGTAACGAATTAGTAATTCTGGATAAATATTTACTCATAAAGTTGGCAAATTCTATTACCTAGGAGTGTCATTGAGTATTTTATCCATATTGGCTTCGAAAAAAGTGTAGAAATCAATTTATGATTTCAGCGCTTATTTATTTACCACACATTCTTAAGTGCTGACCTAAATATGTTTACTTCACTTCACATGATCTGCGATATGATTTGCTCGTTTATTTCAACAACTATTCGCTATAGCAAGACGACAGACAGAGCGAAAATGCAATAAATATGTAAATACTGTATATTGTGAATACATTTATGTACTTCTTATGCATGTCAGTGATAATAGTACGATACTTATTGTGTATACGTATAAGTTATGTGAGCTGCATTAATTACGATAACCCCGGCACACGGCAAAAAAGCTTAGACAGCTCTGTTTGTTGTTTGTAAACATTACCATATTTTAGACATTTAAATATATGCACATGTAACCTCTACTTTCTTTTTAGATAACATTCTTCTACGAAAACATGATACATAACTCAGCGTTAAAAGCAGTTTAAAATTGCAGGTTTCTCGAAGGCTATTTACAAAAATCTCAAAACAGAAAACCTAGACGTTAGTTGTTGCCAACTTACGTAACAAAATTTTTCTCGAGTAACGTATTTCTGAAGAACAATCTCTGCTGCGGAAATTTCGTATATTTAATTGCAGCGCCACAGATCACACTTAACAAATACATCAATCTGGGGAGATTAATAATTATTTAATTAGCATAAGTTTATTTGCTTGGTATTGTTTTTGTTGAATTAAAATAATGAATTAGGCAAATTTATTTGCTTATAAAGTAGGCAAACATAATTATCTAGGTTTGTTGTTTTGTAGTTTTTTTTCATACTGACGTTCATAAACGTGTAGGTTTCGATTAGTGTTATAGCGTTTTTTTTTATCTGCCGCGTACTCTTAAAGTAGTTCACATTACATGCTCAGAGTGTCATGAACCCCGGATCAACATCCATTTGACGAGAACTTTAAATTAAAAAAAAAAAAAAGACAGTCTGTGTTATCAGTTTTTAATTACCTTCATTGCAGTCTATCGACTGAAATCTACTGAATGTTTCATGTTCTGGCTACTGGTTTCTTAGGCAGTCGAGATCGTCGAGCTGCGTGTTCTCATTGCCACTTTCATTCGGCGCCGTACACATTCATCCATACATCTCACTTCCGGCGATATGGCTTCAAGATCGTCCGGCTGCCACTAGCGTTATCTCCGTATCCGTTCCGATTTTTCGTCCTGGGCTTTCATGAGACTTTGGTCTTAAGAGTGCGTGGTAGATAAATAAACGCTGAAAACATTAATTGATTTCTACGCTTTTTTCGAAGCCAATATGGATAAAATAATCAATAACAATACCAGATAATGGTATCTACCAACTTAATGAGTAAATATTTATCCAGATTTACTCATTCGTTACGCGTGATCTCTTGCGCCGCAGTTAAATGCACGAGGTTCCGGCGTCAGAGATCGTGCCTAAGAAGTTTGTAACACTGGAAACAATTTTTTTTAAACGTTAGGTTAGGTAAAACTATTGCCTAGGATTGCTATTGTTTAATTTTCGCAAATTGGCTTCAAGAAACCTACATTTATACATTAATGGTTTTAGCGTTGGATTATGTACCACGCCCTCTTATGATCTCGTGAGGGGTGATATGATGTGAGTATGGAGCAGCACTGGTAATATAAAGACGGGGGAAACGGGAGATCCCCGAGAAAACCCACCGACCAACAGCATCGTCCGGCACGATTCCCACATGTGAAAATCCGGGAATCGAACCTGGGTCGCCGTGGTGGAAGGCCGGTGCTCTAGCCACTCAGCCACCCCCCCCCCCCCCCCCCCCCCCCCCCCACTCATCCTCATGAGGATTCAAATGTCCAAAGCAGGAGTAGGTTCTTCTAAGAACTTCTGGGGACGTGTTTCCAGTAAAAAGTTTGGTAAATTCTGATTTTCGCCAGAAAAAAACATTTGCAATACTTTGTTTTAATACACTTCTGCTTAATTGTCTGTCATTGAATGTTTTTACCTATCACCGTCTTAAGGTTACACTCGCAAATCACAGACGTGTGGTGTAGCAGTAACTGTATTGTGAGGACATCTTTGCTGTTATGATACGCTGCCAACAATGAAGCAAAGCTGCAGATGTGCACATAATGGTGGTGTCATAATGGCGTACCAGAAGCGGCGTGAAGTGCGCAAGTCGAAAAACAAATTATAGTCAGCCAATCAGCGTCGAGGCAGAAGCGCTGCCGTCACAGAAGCCACTACGCTGATTGGCAGACTATCTGTTGTTTTTTGCCTCGCGAACTTCGCATCGCTTTTGTCGCGCCACTGTGACGCCACCACGAGGCATTGAAACCAACCGCTGCAGAAATGTTTTCCTACGTATAACTGCAGACAATTCTGTATTTTATTCGGTTATTTACAGTTGAAATTTAATAAACGTCAACAACAATGCAAGATAAACGCTGTACAGTGTACTCTGTAGACTAAGCCTGTCCGATTTAATTTAAAAACTAAATTATTGACATACGTTGCATAAATATGTACAACACATTAAAATACATTTGTCCTCAGAACTTTCTAGTTTTGTCCCGCTACAGATCCACCACTACTTTGTCATCAGGTGCAGCAGATGGGAATATGCTAATTAAACGTCGCACTGCTAATTAGTGTATTTCCCGGGGCACCTCGAACGTCGGCTAGGAAGAGTCGAAGTTAGTGCTTTCGCACCACCCCCCTACACCATGTCGGGGTTTAGAAACACGCGACATTAAATTACGATCATACATTCCACACCCCTCGGGAAACAATAGACTTGCCCGCGCACTAGTACACTTTGTTACAGAACCTTTTAAACCAAAAACCACATGTTAAATGTTAAGCTAATATTATACAGACTGGCAAAGTCACACACACACACACACACACACACACACACACACACACACACATATATATATATATATATATATATATATATATATATATATATATATAATTTCATTAAGGTTATTGGCAACTTTATTATTGTATACGTTAATTTCAAGTTGTTAGTATCATAACTAGTTTAATATGTCTTAACTACTCAGGTAAATGGAAAAGTAAGATGTCGACCGAATGACTGAAATACTCGATCTCGTCGATAAAATCTTAACTACTCATTATAATTAAATGGGACTTTCGCCGATTAGATAACAACGCTAGCCACTAGTATGCTTCGTTTTCGAGCAAAAAAATAGTTCTTAGAAAAATAATAGCTTGAAACAACAAAATCTGTCGAATGAAAAGTTGTATTTTTATAACTATCAACATATTAATATCCAGAGCTCTATGATAACTAAATTTTAAAAATCCTCATGTTGTGACTAAAGCAATTTTAACATCCGTAAACCTCTGTATGACAGGTTTTCGGATAGGAACATTATTTCCATGTAAAAACTTGAGCATTTTTAAAACTTTTTTTTTTTTTTTTTTTTTTTTTTTTTTTTTTTTTTTTAATTTCATCATGCTCGATACAAACAGATGATTTAGTTTTTTTTTTTTGTCATCGCGTGTTTATTATATTAAAACAGTTGCTAACTTGAACACATTTCAAAATATATGAGATAACGGAAAAACTTTTTTTTTCGCCTAACACGTTACGTATATAGTACTTAGTAATGTAACTTGACTTTAGTGTTTTTTTTTTTTTTTTTTTTAGGTCATGTTCATATTAAATAATATTTACACACACTAGAGAATTTATATATCCGAATTTCACGAAACTCGTTAACACGTGTAGTAATTAGTACAACGACTTGAGTTTTACGTATTTTACTCATACGTTTTATTAGAACACATGAAAAACTGACTAAGAAAAATTTTCCAATATGTTTGCCAAACTCGGTTCACATTTACTCTAAGCAGTGTAACGTGATTTGAATGTTGTTTGCTTATGCTATGTTTAGCAATGTTCGTCCCCAACTTGCGAAGATGAAACGACATGAACACATGTTTTGTCATTATGTTATGTAGGCCTATATTAAGAACAACTAGACCGATTCTAAGCAACTTAACATTTATATACTTTATTAAGCAAACTTTAATTTAACTAGTCTTTATTGTTATTAAGATCACTAAGTTAAAATATAGTTATATAATAAATTCCTATATATATATATATATATATATATATATATATATATATATATATATATATATATATATATATATATATATATTAGATGTACGTGACCGATTTTAAATTCGTGTTGATTTGCATCCTCGTTGTGATAAGATGGCTCATTACTTATCCTGGTAACGTGTTAAAGTTATACAAGCTGAGTTTGACGTGAGATTTCTTTTCTAAAGGAAACTTATTGGGAATATGTTTCAAATACGGCCTGAAGACACATTTCTGTGTATAGGACGTATACTAACTGCAAAATCGACATTTGCTGCATCGCTAAGATTGGGTGAAGGACTTGCAATTCGGGCCTGTGATATCCTAATAAAGAGGAACTGGTAAACTAGCATTTGCACCGTAAAAAAAAACTCCCTTCGAGAAGTATGGCGTGCCAGTGCATTTATTTAACGGTATTTTAGGCTGTTCTCTACAAAATTCGCAATCTTCAAGCAAACGATAGGCATTTATATATATATATATATATATATATATATATATATATATATATATATATATATATATATATATATATATATATATATATATATATATATATGTGTGTATGTATATATATATATATATGTGTGTGTGTGTAGGTGTGTGTGTGCGTGTGTATTACTGAGGCTTTCTGCGTTACATTTTAAGAGCAAGGAAATGTACTGTGAATGCTAATTACATATGGTAGTGTTTAGGTGAGGTGGCCGTCTGCCTAAGTCGCCGAAAGGGCATATAGAGATTCAGCAGTTACAACTTTATTTGAAAACTGCTCAGCGTGAGTTAAGTAATGTATGCATAGGAATATAATTCAAAAGACGTTGCGCATGCGTGCAGGCCCTATTCAGTGCATCCATTTATCTCAAAAGTTTATTTTCACTCTCCTGATAAGGTGTGATTTTGCTGTCGTTTTCAGGTAGGTAAATACTGGCGCAGTATGTTTTAAAAGGTGTAGGAATCCACAGTACAACTTTATCATTAATATTTAGCGATAAAATTACAGGACCACTTTTGACTGTCTCATAGAGGAGAGTTGTCGGCAAGAAGACTGCACACGAGTTCAGTGCCTTGCGTCTAGCGGCTAGGGAGAGACGTGTTGCGCGTGCAATGTCGTCCTTACCGCTTCCGCACATATACACTTCGAATGTGTAACAGCCACATTAAGGCAATGCTAGGTAGTAGTTTTTTCTTATTGGTGCAAAAACTTAAACCAAAAAAACATTTCTAACTCTATGCTTAGAAAAAATTCAAGACTAAGCTCGTTCATAAAATGCTCAATTATTTGAAGGGTTTTTTTTTTCAGAATGATGTCCCGTACGTTCGCAAAAAAAAAAATCTTTTGCTCGATTTTTGCTTATTTTCAAAATGAAATTGGTGCTGCATTGAGTGCAAAATTCTGAAAAAACTTAGGTTTATTACTACCAAAAAATCAGGTTCAAATGATGATATATTTGTTGCATACAATAAATGTATTCTTCCATACGGAAACTATATTTATATAATCTTAATATATAAAATGAAGTGTCCTGACTGAAACACTCATTCACTCACTCTTTCAATCACTCACTTATTCACTCACTGACTCACTCAACAGCGCACAGCCCAAACCGCTGGACCTACAACCATGAAATTTTGAGGGAAGCTTCTCCTTGTCCCGTAGGCACCCACTAAGAATGGATTTTTCGAAATGCGATAATTAAGGGGGTTAAAAGGGGTGAAATGTGTTTTCAAAGAATCCCTGATAGTTCACTAACCGGGAAAGCTATCATAAATTTTTCAACTTCAAAATATTTCCCAAACAAATGAATATTTATAAATATTTCGATTTTGCGAAATTCGAGAACTAAGGGCGTGAAAAGCCGTAAAATGTGTTTTTCAATAATCCGTGATTTCTCCTAAAACATTTCAGAGAGTGAGGTGATTTTCTCTTTAAAATGATGCTTACGTAAATATCTAAAAAGAATGTTTCGAATTTTTCGAATTTCGTCCTTGAAAGCTCTTAATAAGTAAAACGTGTTTTTAATTAATCCTACTTATCTCCTAAACCAGTCGAAATATTGACATGGTTTTTGCTTTAAAATGAATCTTTCATAAGTACCAGAAAAGCAATTTCAGGATGTAATACATTATTTTAACATTTTCAGATTTGTCAGTATTTAAAAACTTTATGGTATTTGTTATGTTTCTGTTATGTTAATATTGTAATTTCCATTAGTGTTGTGTATATTTAACATGTTATTATGTTCTGTTCGTTTAGGATAAATAGTGTAATTTATTGTAACTGCATGCATCGCTGGGAGAATGAATGTTTTGTGCAATGTCGATGTGCATAGAGAAGGGCAGAACCAGGTCAGAAATAGTTGAAAAACAAAAAAATGGTGGACGTGTCTGGTGAATCGCTGCGGGAAGACGAAAACCATGACGTCGATATGAGGCTGATCGTGAAATTGAAGACCGTCAGACAGTTCGCCTGGGTGGATGTACAACGTCACCAATAGTCTTCAGAGGCCTGTTCATCCATTCTACGAAGATATCACTGGTAGGGTGACTAATTATTCCCGTGTGCACGGCCCGCCAACCAAGGTCCTTGTTCGTGTTGCTGGATAATACCTAAAATTTTTAATTATGGACTGTGTTGAAGACTGGCTCTGCAGCGGGTTTCTCTCTGTAATTTGCGGCTAGAGTAGCTAACTATTGCATTTGTTCTTTAATTTTACTATGGTTATCTATACATTCTCGTAGAGTACACAAGTAAATTATTTCAGATATTTATTCTTATTTTACGATACCATCCTCGCACACAATAGACAATAACTTCCAAACTGTTCCGACCTTTAACCCTGAGATTCAATAAATATGTTGGTTTGTGGAAATTTAATTGTTGTCTCATGCAGTCTTTATTCTATGGTTGTTTATTGAACTTTAAGTCTTTATGCTAGCTGGAGCCCAGAATAACAAAATCATCACTCGTTATTGAAAGACTTCACAACCATATCCACCTACACAAACGTAACCTATGTAGAACATATATTACAAGAATTTTTCGAAATTTGTCCTTGAATGCTGTTAAAAAAATAAATTGTGCTTTCAAATAATTATCTGTACCGCTTATGCCCGTTGAGATATCGAGATGATTTTTTGATAAGAATGAAACTTATGTAAATATCTACAAATCAAGTTCAGAATTTTATGAAATTCGAAAATTAAAGTTGTGAAAGCAGTAAAATGTTACAGCCTCCCGAAAAAAGAGAATGGTCATGGAGAAATAATTCAACAGTTGTTCCTTTTCGCCAACCTACTCATAAATAAAACCTCTTTGGACTGTAGCCTGTACATACGAAAGAGTTATCACGGCCTGCCTTAAGCATTCAATCAGGTATTGTATAAAGTTTGTGGTGTGAGAGGGGTTGGGTTACGGGTTCGTATCCCGTGCAAGACTTTGCGATGGGAATTACTATGATATCATACGAGCATATTGCGCGCGCTCTTTACACTAAGCTAAGACAATTTATAGTTCACTGTTATTGAGTACGCTAGCTGTTAAATGCCTTCATCACATATTTTATCCAGAGTTACTATTTACATTACACAATTTCACCCAGATAAAGCCGCAGTCGGGCGGCTATTTTATAGGGAAATAAAGATGAATTAAAAACCAAGATGTTCTGCAATTAAAGTACACTCAGCGAAGTGGACTGGATAAAGCAGTTTGCATTTGTTGTTTTAAATATATACAGAGAATGTAATAACACCATCAATTAATACGTAATTAAAAGTTAGTTAATCTTTTCTATAGCACACGCGGGCGAAGCCATAAAAAAAAAAGACAGCTAGCTTTGTTATATAAATAAACCACTCTAAAACTATCGGACATACCCTTAAAATGCGACGGAAATACAGAAAATTTTCTGAAAGGAAAAATTTAACAGCGCCTTAAAAAAACTCATTCCTAAAGTGGACTAAATAATGCCAAGAAAGCAGGAAATAATAATATTAAAGCCCTAAGAAAACTAGACGTGAGTATTAAATGCAAGTACCTTCGTTGATTCCTGTTTACGTTTGGTTTAAATTCAGTATGATCCAGAAAAATATGCACAGCAATTTTGCAACACTGCATAACGAGTGGATTTACGTGTATTTGTTTCGTCACATTAAAGAATTGACTGGTGCACGTCTGTAACATATTTTGTAATAAGTATTTAGCACTGCCAACGTAATCCAGCCAAAGTCAAACGTAGTTATTTGCAAGGAGAAGAATATTAGTGTTTGAAATTTATTTACGAAATTTATCCTTATATATATATATGCACATATTAAATCGTGGATATAATAGTTCCATAAATATTACCAGGGTCACTTTTGAACTAGGGCTTAGTTGTCATATTATTCCACAAGGAATAGTATATTAATTCATTATTATTAACCTATACATATTTGAGGAAGAGTTAATGTATTACCGCATTAAAAAGAGCGTAACATGCTTTTTCAGTAATGGCCATAGCTAACTTTCAAAAATGGTAGGTTTATGGCCGTACTGCCTTGACAATGCAATTTGTCGATGTTAAAATATCCTCACCATCGAGCGCTTGTACTGTGAGCCCGGCAGCCAGCAATAGCCTCATGTAGGTAGAGTTGCCTATGTGCCAGGGATGGTAAAGTTGATAAAATATATTTGTTTCCCCTGCGCTCTTACAAGACGCCATTCTTGATAATGCTGAATATTCCAGTATCAAACTTTCCAATTTTCAGACAGTACAAAATTTGCGGACACTAATTAATAGATCACACTTTTTTTCCCCAGTACAGTGGAAGGTATTAACAATTAACATTAGCAATACTGACAGGTTTCGTGTCCAACACTTAGAGGCCAGCCTAGCACCCGTTTAAATTGCGCTGCAGTGTGTTCGTTAGTACTATTCTCACAAAACTATTCCACATGTGCCTATTGCGTCAATATACGAATAGATAATACTCTTCAAACGATGACGGAGAAGTAGTTTCAAAGCATCGCGTCAATTAGAAAAATAATTTCGGAGCCCTTGAAATGTCTTAAAACAGCTTTTTTAACCGGTTCGATGTGAAAAACTACTCTCTGGATTCGTGTGAAAATACTCTAGAAACATGTAATACATTTAACTTAAAACTTTCCGCCAATAAAAAGATGGGGTCACCACTGAAGATTTCAGTCAGGCGAGTGATCTACGATACCCCTGCATGCCGTTTCAGTGTCTTGCGCTAGAGGCAATACCTCATCAGATGAGCCGGTCCAAATCGCCGTCATTAGAGCCGGGCGTTATCACACAAACACACGACCAGTAGGCGGTCGCCTTAAGGGCGTTCAAGTGGGGAAAAATTCATAATTTTATATTTGTATAAAATAGTGTTAGTTTTGTAGACATTACTTCAGAGAACATTAATATCTAACGGAAAAAAATTAGCTCATCTAGTTTTCCCGTAATGTCACTTCAAAGTCAAAATTTGCATATTTTTACTTCATACAAAACTTGAAAACCAGTAAATATA
>PNEQ01038073.1:5800-29840 GCA_003012365.1 Medauroidea extradentata
AAAAAAAAAAAAAAAAAAAAAAAAAAAAAAAAAAAAAAAAAAAAAAAAAAAAAAAAAAAAAAAAAAAAAAAAAAAAAAAAAAAAAAAAAAAAAAAAAAGCCGCTACGAATAATGTAGATCATGCTTAAGATGGCAGCCTAGGTTGTATTTTGTACGTCTATGGACAAGAAGAGCGGAAGCAGTTACGACGACCGTCTGCCGGCCTTATAAACAGCGTTGCAGCGTGCAAGTAGAAGTATTTTTTTTTTAAGAAACGTCTAATGTGTGTATTTACGAAAAGAACAAACACTTCAAACTATCATCGAAAAGGTATATTCACACCACGTTAATTAGAAATATCATTTCGGAGCCCCTAAAAATGGCTAATAACGGCTTTTTCAATGTATTATATCTATACAACTACTTATGGGATTCTTGTGAAACTACGATAGACTTAAGACCTTACCTAAAACATTCCACCAATAAAAAGCTTGGGACACCACTGAAAGTGTCATTAAGACAAGTATTCTACGATAGCACTGCACGCCGCCGTTTCAGTGTCCCTTGCGATAGAGGTGATACCACAACAGACGAGCCGGTCAACATCGCCCTTGTCACTGTGCCTCTCACACAAACACACGGGCAGTAGGCGGGCGTCTTAAGGGGTGTTGATCCCTACTACCTTGGATTTATTTGTTTCTTCTCGATAGCTTCCGTTCAAGTCGATGTATTAAAATTTTTGTCACGACAAGGCATTGATACAAACTTAATCGATTTTCTGCAATTGCTGGAACCAGAATATATTCATTATTTTGGAACGAGAAACAGCTGAAAAGGAAAAATTGCTTTATTTACGGGAGCGACTACAGAGGCCGCAACATTAACAGAAACAACGCCATATGGATTCCAAAAAGTGAATGAAACAATAAACTATGCCTTGTCAGCGTGAAAAAAGTAAAACAATGTGTCTATTCTCTGATTTATAAGAAAAACCGTAAAACCGATCTGACAGGGATCAATCCCCCTTAACTGATAAATACAAGACGGACTACATTTCCAACATATCTTCATGTCTTGTAGCTTTATAGTCTGCTCTTCTTCCAACCTCCTTGCCTGATGACCCGGACAACATAGCGTGCCGTCGTCGACTTTCTCCAACACAACAGAAGCAAACCAGAGCACAACTTTCGCATATCGCAAACATTACTTCGCCGCTCTTCTCTTCTTGTAGTATAAACACAACCGCCAGCGAGTGTTTCCGAGTAGTGTTATAAAAGACTAAGTACAAGTCAATGAAAAAAAAAAACCGCTAACAAAAAACAGACATGGCTGTAGTCAACAAAATACAATAAATTCCGAAGTAGGTACATAAATGGGGGTAGGGGGTTAAGGAAAAGTTAAGTCAAAAGAGTCAAGGACCAACCAAGGGACATGAAAATGACGATTATTGTCAAAGACAACGAGAGAGAAAAAGCGCTTAACCTCGAGGTCTTTAGCGCTGGTGAAGGGTGATATGCGTGTACGCGAAATTTTAAAAACTGTGCAGATATGTTATGGTGCATAAGCACCACAGATACATTGATAGAGTTGAAAAGTCCCGTAAACAAACAATTTAGTAAAACAGCAAAATAATATAACACAATATTCATAACATTTGAATGTAACAAACCAATACATAAATATATTTAATATTCTTGCTGAATAAAATGAAAATTAAAAAATAAGTGAAAGTAATATTAGCTTCATACAACTTAATATCTAAACGATATCTTTGTTATTCCGGCAACATTCAGCACGGGGCTGTTTGATATGATCGTTCTTGTGGACATAAGCCATTGTGAGTGCATGTTGCCAACTCGCTGAACACAAAACACCACCACACGTGAACACAAAAGAAAGAAGAACACGACTCCAGAATAAACTGCTGTCGAAAATAGTTCCAAAAAATAAAGCACAGTTAATGTTTTCTTCTGTTTTCTGCGTTTTTAGAAACTTGGCACCATTCGCTCACAATATCACAATAACAGGTTTTCTCGTTATAAACCTCCTTTAAAAAAAATATTCTAAGATCAAAAGCGCAAAATCACGTCATAAAGGAGTTTAATATCGCGGGCATAGTTCTTAATCAGTTCTATGAAATCGCACACGAAACGGAAACACAATTGAAAACACTACCTAATGTTACTCCTTTGTTACTTTATCTGTAAAAATAAATAAATAAACAATAATATTAATAAAGAAAGAAAAATAATAAAAAACCACTATTTGTAAATCTGTAGCTTGAATTTATGATCAGCAGATGCGCATTAAAAACATAAATTTACTTAACCCAAAATTAGACAAAACGACAAAAAAAGTAAACAGACTTTTCAAAAATTTCAAATATTGAACGCCATTCTCCAATTCGTCCTGGTTGAATATAAATCTTTAATCAATAAATAACCTAATGTAAAAGAAAATTTTCTCTTTAATGTTAATATATAGTCACATGTGTGTGGGTAACTCACACGGCAAAAAAAAAAAACGAACAGAAACAAAATAATTTTATATCCGACGTTGCTCCTATTCATTGCTTTTTGTTTACAAGCGAGATCACTTCTTTCCCTGTGATCTTTTCGCTGTCTTCTTTTTTATGATTATCGTGGCTCGTAATACCTCTTCCTCTAACGGGTTTTTATTTAATCTCTTGATTCTATTTCTATTCAATGCACGGGAGTCCAATCCAGTTATGAATACACGCTTTGAATAGTTCGAGCTACTTCGCGGGGGAAGCAGAATATTTGAAATCCGCCAGACGAGACGGTAATGACGGGTTTTTATTTGGTTTATTTGTAACGTCGCCATTCACTGTGGGACGTATAACAGATAAAACCATTTTCCTGCCACAGGTGCAGCAACCTGATTCACGTGGAAATATAATCTGAAGAATTCCTAGCAAAATGGAAGATACCGGACCCTGTGGCTTACACATTTACTACAGCGGGTCCTGCACGTTAGAGTCACGTTTAACAAAATCAGGTTGGTATAAGAGCAATCTGAAAATGCTGAGGAAGCATAGCTTGAAGTTTATTTCCTTTTCATAGATGAATATATTGGGAATAAGTTTATTAGCTTAATGTAGAATAGAAGGTAAGGTAAGCTGGCATTGCGTCTCGTCGAAAGTGACGCCATTAGAGACGGTGAGAGACAACTTGGTACTATGACAATATGACAGAAGCTGAGAGAGAAGTTGGGCAAGTCGGTAGGCTGCGTTGGTGAATGAGGCACAAAACCGATGTAGCGTTTAGAATGACGTCGGTCGGCGTATGTAATGCATTATCGCCTCTACACGCAAACCCAGCAACTGGCACGCAGAGCTTTACTGTTATTAATTTTCTATTATTTTATTTGCGATACACTTATGGTTCAAATTCGAGCGCCTATTTCAATTATTGTGTTTTTCGAATCCGATAGGAATTTTCCTAGGTACAACAGTTTAAAAAAGCTGTTTTAGCCAGTTTGAGAGTCTTGAAAATCGTGTTCCCAATAAGCGATCCTAATTTTTAAACAGATAGAAAGAAACATTGTTTGAAATTTCATAGATGTACAAACTTAATGCGTGTTGAGATATTTCTTCCAAATATGATTACAATGTAACTCGCTGATATGGCTTTCCAGCGCAGGTAGATAGGAACCTTAAGGTTGAAGAGCCATGACGACAGTGCGTACCAAACAACTGGTACGGACTCTGGCGCCGCAGTTGCGCAGAGGATAGGGCTGCAAGCATCGAGCCACTACGAACTTTAAAGTTATTTCGGGTCCTGGATAGAAACACTGGCCCAGAACACTTAACTTACAACCCCTCCCATCCCCCCAGCAAGCAGCTTCGCACTTCGAGGTAGCTATTCCAACCGCCGTCGGACGCAATAAGGAATGGTGAAAGAAGCACGGGTGCAAAGATGATCTAGGGGTAAGTTTCATAATATTTATGAGCGGCGATACGGGTTGGAATTTGAGTGACTATTTAAATTTCAAATTAGTTTAAAGTAAAATTTATTTTTTTTATTGCAAATACATCTACAAGACTATCCCTTGTAATTTTATGTACACATGAACTCATACTTTGTATTTTTTTTTTACAAGGACAACTATTGTAGTTCAACAATAAATTTCTTCTTCCAAAGATTTACCTCGTACTAGTAGAAACATTTTTACAAATATCATTCACAAAAAAGTTTCTATTTCCAGTAGTTAAAATAAACAGTAATAAGCAGAAATAATTGGATTCTCTTTCAGCATTTTTCTTCTTTACAGCTGTCAGGTATTTACTTAGTTAATCTGGCGAGATTAATTCCGCCCAATGGCACAACAATCCACAAAGCGCCTGATGGAGGATTAAATACCGCCAACACTTTTAACCTCGCTGTGTTTGCAAACAAGCCGCGACTGTATCCGCTGTGTGCTTTCGCAGTGTTTCAGTGAACTAATTGCAGCCTGTGGAATCGAAATTATCACGAATGTTATGTATAGTCTGGTTCATTTCAAGATAGTCTTGTCGGGAATAATAATTTAAAGAAATGTTCTATTGTGATGAGAAGCGTTCAACTTCAAATAATGTGAAATCTAGACACAGCGCTTACTACTTACGGCCGTGGCACGGTCGAAAAGAACCACAACCATTGGCGAAGCCATTTAAAAAACACCTGTTTGACATAAAAATACGGAAGATTACATTTCTATTCCAATCAGGTTTCACCGTCCAAAGAATCATTTTTAAAATATTCGCTTTGTTTAAGTATGTTAATTTATTACATAAATTACTCCTTGCTTCCCCCCCCCTCTCGAAATTATTTTAGTATATTTTATTCCGTAAAAAGTCACTGCAACTATACCGCAAAGAACTATTTTAAAGTTACAATAGTGAAAAAATGTATTTTTTTGTAAAAAAATAATACAATTGTAAATAACTCAACCAAATGCTTTGAAATTTTTTTAGACTGTTTACAGTCATACTATACACAATTTTGGGAGAGCGTTTTTCAAAATAATGTACAGTTTGATAGCAAAAAAAAATTATTTTGCTTAATTTTGACAACAAAATGTGATATTTCAAGGGTAAAAAATCGAAAAATACGTTTGATATATTGTACCAGAAAAATTCCGCTACAAACGATGATATATGTGTTAAAAATGTAAGATAAATTTTTGATGCATGTATTAATTCGCGTTAAAATTTTTTTTAAACCACTGCAAAACTAAAGAACGAAGCCTTAAGAAGAAAATGACACAAAACATAATTTTTCCAATATTTACTTTGCTGTATGACAAGATGTCTTCGCCGCAAGCTAAATATCTTTGACGCCAAGATTCTTTGTTGTGGCAACGATAGTGCTTTTACTGTGAAGTTGCGAAGGTTTGCACGTTGAGGTGATTTTGCATTACACACGCCCGGTCTGCAGCACCCTTAGAGCTACATCGATTTTATACCTCATACACACAAACGCAGCATTTCTAGGGAGTCGCTGTAAGTCTGCTTCTTACTGCCAAAGTACTTAATTGTGAAACTCCCTGAACAGCGTTCACGTAACCAAAATTAAATATTTTTAGATTTGTAAGGAATGGTGTTTGTTTTATAGACGTTACTTCTGACTACATATTCCGCTTGTAAAAATATTTTGTCCATCACAGTCTTCCAATTGCGACATTACAAAGTTAAAATTTGCACGTTACTGGAAGGCAGGAATAACAAAAACCAAGTGACTAACCCAAATAAAAGAATTTACAATAAATTTTATATTATGAGCAATATGCTAAAACATTTTAAATCACAAAATGTAATTCCTTTGTACTTTTTTTTAAAAAATCTGAAAATAACGCCAATTTACATCATTTTTGGCAATTTTTATAAAAGACAAAATTACTTTGTTGAGGGTATTAAATATATTAGCATATGGCCCATATTATTTAATTTCAGTGTAAATTAATTCATTCGAGCAAGCCATTTGGTTTTTGTCATTCCTATGTCCCCTAACAAATTACAACTTTGGCATGCCGCTGTGGGAAAATGAGCGCTAAAAGTTTTCATTAAGTGGAAAATGCAGGCACAAATAACGCATGTAAAAATAAAAAATGTATGTGAAGCAAATATAAAATTAAGAATTGTCACAACGTGAACACCCTTAAGAGGATGTTAAACAACTACAGGAATTTTCAAACGCTTGTCGCCTCGTGCGGTTGCCTAGCATTGTTACGTTATATCCATATTGCGCGGAGCCAACGAAAATCTGGAAAAAAATTTTTTACAAAGGGTTTGTGGATTTCAAAAAGGGGAGGGGAAGGATTTTTTTCGGGCAAGATATATTGTTACGGGCACCAAGTGAATGCTTATAAATATTAAAGGGAAATTTTACTTCTTCAATACAACAATTTCTGCGATGTTGTCTATCTGCAATAGTAAAAATGTGAACGAAATGTTGAAAACAGGCATTCCTAATTGTATCTATACAAACCATCCCACTGCGATGGCGTTTTGGCGAGTTGTGAGTGCACCCTCTAAGCTTAGCGAAACTTGTTGCTAAAACTGCAATGAACGTCCCTTAAAATCTTTTTGCACCATTTAGAAATTTCAGGAACTTTTATTTCAAAACATTAATTTTAAATTTAAGAAAAAAACAATGTCCCGTAATTTATCACTTTTAATATTATCAGTATCATTATTATTACACATAAAATTTTAACAGCCGGGAATTTATCACTTCAGCCTAATTTTTTTTTTTTAAATTTTAAATACTTTTTAAAAAGATATTTAAAACAAAAATACTGCACATATATTTACGAAACACGATAATTTGGATCAATTGCACGGAACTTTTGCAAGCCTCACAGAAAACCCCTCGAAGGAAGTCGCGGGCCACAGCACTTTATTTGCTTTCACACTGAGCTCAAAATAACATTCTTTATGGCCCTCTTGAGTGATGCTTTCTTCTAGCCGTGTGATTTCCCATCTCCGAGTCAGACAACCTTCGACAAACTGCCAGCTCCCAACTGCCCTCACCGACGAAGACCCTGAACAACTTCTGCAGCTGGCAAGATATACCAATTAGGGTCTGCTCGCCGTCAATTGACCAGAAGACCTCCTGCACTCAGCTTCCTCAAAAGAAAAAAAAATACGCAGAAAGCTCTCTGGAAACCATACACACGACATACCGAGGGAAAATAAGAAAACGGGAATTGAGGTTTGTGAATCAAATCATCCCCAGCCTAGTTTTAACGTATGTTAAATCTTACATATAAACTTCACTAACGAAAATATTAGTATACCAATGACAGTTCGTTATGTCAGCATTCAGGACCGAACGTCAAACACCGGTGTTTTTACAGTGACACATTTATCACATCTCCGAAAAATGTTTCCAGATACGCCCAATGTAGTTGTAAAAAAATTATTTTTGGCATCACCCCAATTGGTAAATAACTGTTTAGTAGTTTTGTAGGCGATACTTGGGAGTATATTTTCCTCTTACAAAAAAAATATCTTTACTAGTTTTCCCATTAGATACACATCAAAGCCAAAGTTTACACGTTTTTAGTGCAAAAACCTAAAATAATTCACATTGAACCTACTTAAGGTATACTGCTTAAGATGTTTTAAAATCCATTACAAAACAATCTTGCATTTAAATATTTTTTTCTGAAATTTTGAATAGTTTGCTTTTTTCATCTACACACACACAAATATATTATATATATATTAGTTGATTTTAAAACTTGTCAAGCAGTTGCCCGTGACATGTAGTTTCAGTGTGAATGTTTTCATTTTAATATGCACAGTGGTTATATGAAATAAAAACGTGCAAATTTCGAATTTGAAGTTGCATTATGGGAAAACTGGCTGAGTTATTTTTTTTTTCGTCGGAGGAAAATGTACTTCCAAGTATCGCCTACAAAACTAATACTATTTCATATAAAATTTTACAATTTGTCCTCACTTGGACGTCCATTAGAGAAGCCCTCGCGTATCACGTGAACACAGAGCGTCTATATGTAACATGTTCATGTCTCATGTTCTTCTTTCGTAATTTGTGCGACCCCAAATGTGACTCCAGTATTGATTACTCAATGTTTCTGATTTCAACAGCTCAACCGTAACATATAACCATCGTTCAATCATACAAAATTTAATAAAATTAACGAAAAGCGTTAAATACTAGGCATATTTAGGGGCTTCGGAGCCGAGTGCTCAAGATAAAGGGGAAAGCACATTATGGCACCTGCACATCAATTTCAGTCTTTTGGCGAGTTCGAGGGATCGCGCTTGGCACAATGGCTTGAGCATTCGCCCAAACCAAGGCGATCCTAGTTCGATTCCCGGCGGGGTCGGTCCCCGGATTTTTGTATTTGGAAATCAAGCCAGGCGATGCCGCTAGTCGGAGGGTTTTCTCTGGAATCTTCCGTTTTCCCCGCCCCTTCCTTCCGGCGCTGCTCCATACATCGCGTCACCCCTCACCAGCGATAAAGACCTATACGTAGGGGCTGGAAAATTTCGCAAATTCAGCGACCTGTACGCTAGAATCCATTGTACTATGCATACTCAAGGCTCGTATATTCGTTTATTGTTTGCTGTTCCACTGAGTAGCAGCTAGTGGACAAAAAGTCGGGGCTTGAGTACGCACAGTACAACGGATTCTAGCCTACGGGTAATGGAATCTGCGGAAATTACCAGTGCCAACCTATATGTTCACTGAAGGGCTGCCAACAATTGAGCTCCCTCCAAATTAGTAAGCGGGGCTGTTGCACGCGTCAAGGTCACTGACCCGAGGTCGGGGCTGGTAGCAGGTGGCGGGCCTGTGTATAGACACAAGCTTAAATGTATACTCGGGGGTCGAGTATGGCAGCTGCACGCAGTGCGTGAGCGGATGTCGCACCTCGTCAAACTTGCACGTGCTAGAACATCATCAACCAACACTCTCCCTGCAAGTCCTCGCATGCCGCATTCAATTAGTTCCAGAAGGGACGAAATCATTATTTTATATTTGCACAACATAGTGTTCGATTTATAGACGTCACTTGTGGCTACATTTTACACTTGTTAAAGTATTTTTAGCTCTCACAGTTTTCCCATAGCGGCATGTCGAAAGTCAGAATTTGCAAAATAAGGGAACATAGGAATAACAAAAATTAAGTGACTTACCCGAATTAAATAATTTACACTGAAATGAGATACTATAAGCCATATGCTAAAATATTTAAAACACACACAGTCACTCCTTTATCCCTTTCAAAATATTTTTAAAATGATGACAATTTACTTTATTTCTAGCATATTTCTAAAAACGACAAAAAAACCTTGTGTGTTTTGAACATTTTAGCATGTTGCCCATCGTACATAATTTCATTATAAGAAAATTATGAAAACTAAAAAATTTTTATAAGTGGAGAATGTAGACATAAGTAACGTGTATAAAACGAACAGTATGTCGTGCAGATATAAAATTATGAATTTTTGCCACGTGAACGCACTTAAGGCGCCCGCCTGTCTAGGTCGCTGAGCGATGTGCAGAGCTTCGGCCGGTACAGACTAGTCGGAAACGGCTCATTTTACCTGTGTGAGGTCTGTTTAGGAAGAGTTCAAAGAACATTACACGTCCGTATAGCCATTTCAAGTTCACCACTACTTATTACAGCATGTTTTTCAGTCTTTTTTACGTATGTAAATCTTGGCGGAGAATATTTTCAAATGTATAGGCGTGAACAACACACCTTTGTATTTAATAATGCGTAAGAAAATTATACGTGTGCCACTGACATAGGCGCGTATGTTTTATAAAATATTATATGTACTGTTGCGAGCCGCGACTGTCTGGCTGGGCGGTGAAGTACGATACTGTGGTGGCGGAGCTAGGACATCCCCTTCTCACCCACTCCTCGGCGCCGTGGCCGTCGTGCAAGGCGGCGAAATACAATACAGTGGCGGCAGCGCTAAAAGACCTCCTCGGGTGCTGCATGGATTATATTACTCCATGATAACCACCTGCACCCAATATCGGGTAACCGAGGGAAATATCGTGATCTGGAATGTTCCTGTTCCCTCTATCTCTCGGGGTGGTGCTTGACTTTGAAGTGGCACCTTTCCAGGAGGTTGGAGAAAAGAGACTTGCCGAGATAATTCGAGAAGTAGGGGTGGGTATATAAGGGAGAGCTGCAGCAGGAGCGAGATAGTTTTGGCTGGCAGGTGCCTGGTGCGATCTCAAGTGATAGTGACAAGTATTGGACTGCGACGACTGTTCGAGGGTGTCCAGCGAGTGGGACCGCAGCAAGTAGTAGGAAGAAGGTGTTTCTAGGCCAGAAAGATTCTTCGGTATTATTTCATTGTGTCCACCATTGTGAGTGCCTAGTAACCTTTTCATATACAGAGAACATATGTAGATGTATTTTTTCCCCTTTATGTAAATAGTAGTTATTTGTTCTGTTTGACATTGTGGTAAATCTTTATAGACATAGATATTTTTGTATACACAGTTGTAAATAACTAGGTTAGCTTTATTTTCTTTATTTTATCGAAGACCTCCATCCCCAAACGTACCTAGCCCGAAACTTGTAACACTGGTGTCAGAAGTGGGATGGAGGCAATTATTTAAAATTTAATTTAATGTTTTAAATGATGTTAAAATTAAGTGTAGATGTTTAGATATTTAATCAAAGTTGTTAATTTTTATTAGGTAGGAAATTTTAGGTTATAAGTTTATGTTCACAAGAAAAATGGCCAGTGAGTTAGAGGGTTTGCGAGTACTAATAGGGGGACTGAGTAGCCAAATAGCTAACCAAATAATTGGTGTAAATACAAAAATTGAGGGTGTTAATGAGAATGTATATAGGAAAATAGACAGTGTTAACGAGAATGTAGATACGAAAATAGATAGTGTTAATGAAAATGTAGACAAGAAAATAGGCAGTGTTAATGAAATTGTAGACAAGAAAATAGACAGTGTTAGTGAAAATGTAGACAAGAAAATAGACAGTGTTAACGAGAATGTAGACAAGAAAATAGACAGTGTTAACGAGAATGTAGACAAGAAAATAATACAGTGTTAACGAGAATGTAGACAAGAAAATAAGACAGTGTTAACGAGAATGTAGACAAGAAAATAAGACAGTGTTAACGAGAATGTAGACAAGAAAATAAGACAGTGTTAACGAGAATGTAGACAAGAAAATAGACAGTGTTAACGAGAATGTAGACAAGAAAATAGACAGTGTTAACGAGAATGTAGACAAGAAGATAAGAGGGAATTAGTGAGCTAGTGCATACTAAAATAGAGTACGTGGACAAGAACATTGAAAGTGTTTCTCAAATGGTGGACTTAAAAATTGACAATGTCAGTGAATTGGTAGACAAAAGAATTGACAGTGTTAATGAAAATGTCGAAAAGAAAATCGGAAGTGTGAAAGACAACCTGCAGAAAGAGGCGAGTGTCTTAAGGATGGAATGGGAGAAATTTTTACAGCGACAGGCAGGTAAGTCAGCCATCGGTGTGTCGGGATAGCGGCTCGACGAAGTTGTTGAGACATCAGGGTAACGACGGGAGGTGCTCTGCGATGTCAGGATCGGCGGTAGGACTACCACAGCACATTAATACAGCTGAGGTTGCCATGCATGGGGCTGGAATGGGGGTTACATCAAGCCTGCCTCTTATGATGGTCAAACCCCATGGCGTGAATATCAGCACCTTCAAGAGTACGATTTTGAAATTCAGCAGACATGGGCGCTTACACAACAATGCTGATGCACTGTCCAGGAGGCCATGCGAGCCAATATGCTTTCATTGTGATCGCCAAGAAGGGAAGGCTGGGAAGACACCAACTGCTCGGATAACAATAATCCAAGAGTTCACAACTGGCAATGAACCTTCTCCGTGGACCGATGAAAAGATTGGCGAAGATCAGAGAAAGGAATCAGCTCTTGGGCCAATACTAGAATGGAAGGAAAAAGGCCAGCGCCCAGAGTGGGCCGATTTATCTGATCAAAGTACTTCAACTAAGGCATACTGGGCACAATGGGATTCTCTATCTCTGAGAAACGGTGTCCTGTACCAGAACTGGGAAAGTTCAGATAGCAAAGAAACACGCCTACAGCTGGTACGCCTAGAAATTAGAGTTCCAGAGGTGCTGAAGGAACTTCATAATTCAGCAGCTGGAGGACATTTTGGAGTTAATAAGATTCTCAACAAAGTTTTATTGCGATACTATTGGCTACATTGCAGGGATGATGTCGAGAGGTGGTGCCGAACATGTGATGCTTGTACAGCAAGAAAGGGACCAAGAACTAGAGGGCGTGGTCATCTTCAGAAGTACATTGTCGGAGCTCCGTTCGAGAGGATGGCAGTAGATATTTTGGGTCCCTTGCCAGTGACAGAGGAAGAATCGGTACCTATTGGTGGTGCAAGACTACTTCACCAAGTGGCCTGAAGTCATACCAATACCTAACCAAGAGGCTAGACAAGTGGCCGATGTTTTAGTGGAGCATGTATTATCAAGGTTTGGAGTGCCCCTCGAACTTCACTCCGACCAGGGCTGCAACTTTGAAGCCAAGTTATTCCAGGAAGTGACCAAAATTCTGGGAATGAAGAAGACACGGACTACTACTTTGCATCCTCAGTCGGATGGGATGGTCGAGCAGTTAAATCGTACCTTAGAACAGTATCTGTCCATTTTTGTAGCCGACAAAAAGGACTGGGACTCCAAGGTGCCCCTGTTTCTCCTTGCATATCGGTCAGCCACAAGGGTAACACCTTCGAAGATGCTGTTACAGCGACAGCTTCGTCTTCCAAGTGATCTACTGTTTGGGAGGCCAACAGATGAAGAACAGCCTGCTTCACCGATGGTGTATGCGGACCAACTGCGTCGCAAATTTAGCACAGTCCTAACTTTGCTGGGCAACATTTAAGAGTCAACACCGACCGGATGAAAACAAGGTATGATAGGAGGGGACCCGAAAAGACATTTCAAGAAGAACAGCTGGTGTGGTTGTATAACCCACAACGACGGAAAGGATACTATCCGAATCAACAGAAATGCTAGGAAGGCCCTTCAGATTGTCAAGAAGATAAATGTGGTCTTCCGGATAGTTCGCAAGGGCTCTCGGACAAGAAACCCCAAGGTTGTGCATATTGACAGACTGGGTCTCTATGATGGACCTGTTGTGTCTGCTCGGGACAAAGAGACTTGAGGAGGCAGCAGTGTTGCGAGCCGCGACTGTCTGGCTGGGCGGTGAAGTACGATACTGTGGTGGCGGAGCTAGGACATCCCCTTCCCGCCCACTCCTCGGCGCCGTGGCTGTCGGGCAGGGCGGCGAAATACAATACAGTGGCGGCAGCGCTAAAAGACCTCCTCGGGTGCTGCATGGATTATATTACTCCATGATAACCACCTGCACCCAATATCGGGTAACCGAGGGAAATATCGTGATCTGGAATGTTCCTGTTCCCTCTATCTCTCGGGGTGGTGCTTGACTTTGAAGTGGCACCTTTTCAGGCGGTTGGAGAACAGAGACCTGCCGAGATAATTCGAGAAGTAGGGGTGGGTATATAAGGGAGAGCTGCAGCAGGAGCGAGATAGTTTTGGCTGGCAGGTGCCTGGTGCGATCTTAAGTGATAGTGACAAGTATTGGACTGCGACGACTGTTCGAGGGTGTCCAGCGAGTGAGACAGCAGCAAGTAGTAGGAAGAAGGTGTTTCTAGGCCAGAAAGATTCTTCAGTATTATTTCATTGGGTCCACCATTGTGAGAGCCTAGTAACCTTTCCATATACAGAGAACTTATGTAGATGTATTTTTTCCCCTTTATGTAAATAGTAGTTATTTGTTCTGTTTGACATTTATTGTGGTAAATCTTTGTAGACATATTTTTTTTGTATATACAGTTGTAAATATACTAGGTTAGCTTTATTTTCTTTATTTTATCAACGACCTCCATCCCCAAACGTACCTAGCCCGCAACTTGTAATAGTACATTTTGTTTGAAAGTGTTATCTCAACCTGATCTAGAGGGAATAAATAAATGTTATAATCAGTTGCTACGCCTGACGCCGACTGGCTGAGGCCTAATTGAAACTGCATATACTGCAGTGGTATTTACTAGACACATACATAACTAAGGACCGGTTTCACCAAACAAGTTTAAGCGATTTAATCTAGATTACTCGGTACTTAATCTCGATTATACATGTTTTGGGTTTCACCAAGCAGTTAAACTCGATTTTCTTGTCTTACGCGAGATTAAATTTAACTGCTCGATTTTGGCCGGGTAACGTCACTAATCTCGCTAAGTTCATAATAAAATGAAGACAATACAGACGATGAAGAAGACTTTATTCCTGTGTATCTGCCTCATCGGATTAGAGAAAGAAATCATTATTTTGATGAGTATGATGATACAGACTTCCAAATACATTTTCGCTTGTCAAAACAATCGGTCCATTCACTTTTATTGATACATACACCGATAGTACAGAAGCCACAGTGGTCTAGAGGTAAGATGCGTATACTATACGAGCGGGGAGAGTGGTTCGACGCTTACCACCTCCAATTTTTTTTTTATTTTCAAAATAATTTTGTGTAAGCATCTTTTATTCATAAGTCATTTGATGAATAAGTTCAGTGTTATTTATGAAGTACAGTGAGCATTTAAATTAATTTTTTTCCTTATTGAAAGTACAACTAAGGTTATTCCTTGTAATTTTACAAACATATACTTTGTATTTTATTACAAGGACAATCATTGTAGTTTTACAAGGAATTTCTTTGGCGACAGGGTTTCCAAAGATTTTTTTTTGTAAAAGTACAAAACATTTTTTTACAGTGTATGAAGTTCTGTTTAACGTCTGGTACTTTCAGGTTAGCAAAAAATATACAGACGAGAAAATAATTTGTGTGTGTAGATAAACATTTGCAGTTACAAAAATAAAATAATGCAAATTATATTTGCTGGATTATATTTCCCTGGTCTTTCTTTCTTGCTTTGCTCCAAAGTTACCCAGGAGTACCTAGCCTAGCCCCCTAGCTTTATCACCCCCCCCCCCTAGATAGTATGACGCAATCACTCCC
The DNA here is from genome assembly GCA_003012365.1 of Medauroidea extradentata. Lineage (NCBI taxonomy): Eukaryota > Metazoa > Arthropoda > Insecta > Phasmatodea > Phasmatidae > Medauroidea > Medauroidea extradentata. The sequence goes on from PNEQ01038073.1 coordinate 20,859, forward strand.
TCCTTCCCCTCAAGAACGTAGTAACAAAGTTTCCAAATGAAATCATTCACAAACACACAGTCGGCAATTTCCGACAAGTGTTCGGGTATTTCCGACACAATTAAGGCAACTCAGCTCACACAACCCATCGTGCAGCCAAGTTTAACTAATCTCTGTAACTTAAACTCGCTGTGTTGGTGGAACGCACCTCTAACAAACTCAGGTTTAGCTCTTCGAGTTTTGTTAATCTCGCTTTGTGGTAAAGTTAAACTTCATTGGTGAAATTGGCCCTAAAGCGGGATTTACAACGATCCGTCGCGTCCGTCCGTCGAAAGCTTGGCAAGCTTTAACTTTTGATGGATGGAAGAGTGAAATTACATCCTTCTAAAGATGGCGACGATCGTTTTAACTGTTTATTTTAATAAGGTTGTGATTTTTTTTATATATTTATTAGATGATGCTGTAAATGCTATCTTATACGATAGTGATAGTTTAGGCATCCAGGAATAATTAAAACACCAACCGAAATTAATTTTACATAATGCTTACTCACATTACACCATTAGTAAATTAATTAGTAAATACTTACACTCGTTAAATTTCTTTGTGGCGAAGAACAGTGTTTGCAATTATAAGCAGCTATAGCTGAGTAAAAATCTGTAAAAATAAATAATATATTTAAGGGATTTTTTTATGTCCCACAGAAGTTTTCTGTTTGTACATTGGTAGCATTGCAAATTAAAAGAATAACGAAGGACGGATGACTGGTTTTTGTAAATCGCTACCATTTCTGACGGACGGAACAGGCCAAAAAAATGGCGGACGGACGGATGACGGGCGGACGCGACGGATCGTTTTAAATCCCTTTAAGTAGCCCTAGACGTAGAAGTATACAAGTACGTGCATCCTACACTCGCTGGTTACTACAATGTTCCTCTAATGAGTTTGTAAATCGCTATCTGAAAGTTACCCTTAACCTTATCTAAGTCAAGTACTTGCAAACATAACTATCGCAGTGCGTTCGGTTGTCGGCGGCGCAACAGCGTAGAAAAAAAAAATTTACGAAACTGAACTGTCGTAACGCCTATTCCAGGATTATCTTTTGTCGACAAATACGATTTACTGAGACTTGAGCTGCTTACACACGAGCGGTTTTTGTGGTCGAGCTTGACTACAGAAAAGTGGTCGGCATGTGGTTTGTGCTGCAACTTCATCTCTATCTCTTGCAGTCGGCATTACAGTCGACTTGGAAAACGCACAAACCACATGCCGACCACTTTCTGCAGTCAGACTCGAACAAAAAAAAACCTCTAGTGTGTAACCAGCCTTAAGGGGACTGTGTACTTAGCCGTAGGACGGTGTTGTGGCGTGTCACGCGAAAACGTTTTGACGCAAAACCGCTGAACTTAGTCTTAATGTTCTCATCTATGAAAAGAAGACCCACTTGAAAATACAGATGCCACGATTTGAAAATTCAGTAGCTTGTTAGGAATACGATTTTTAGCCTCTGGAAATGGCTAAAGACTGTTTTTTTTAAGACCCGACGCACATCACCCAAACTCACCGGATTTTGAGGTCGGTTGAACCGGTGGACAGATCGATTGAGCTGGTTGATAGCAAAGCAGTGATTTACGAACGTCCGGTGTACAACCGGTGGACGCACCGGAGAAGTTCACAATTTGAAGAGAGACCAGAGTATACGTCATATGTCGCCACTGAACGTGGTTGGGGCAGAGCAGGTAGACAACAGTGGCGTTACTTACTGCTTGCTATCGGAATTACAACATTTGACGTACGTCGTACGCGTACCACGCCCAAATTGTAAAAAAATAAAAATAAAAAAATAAACAAGGTCCCATAGGCAAGCTCCAACTTTCTTTGTAGAGGATATTGGAAAGCTATTGCACCGGTACATTCAATCTGCATGGTGATTGCGTTTTAAGTAACTGAAAGATGTACGCATTTTCTGACAGTATAAGCATTTTACAATTCATCAGTTTTTTACAGCCCATTTGAGTTTAAAAAAACCTCGTAGTCAATTAAAATTACGGTTTGTCATAAATGATGCAGTCTCACACAATTTATGGCTTCTGGAATACGTTTTAGCTAAATAAAATGAATGTTAAGATAAACGACGTCCTAGAAAATAGAGAAAGTTGAAGAATTGAGTGTGTAAAAATATAAGTTATACGACCCGCTTGTAAGGATGTTGAAGTTGTCTAGTGGTAAAGTGCGTGGTTAATCTACGGTATGTAAGTTCGAGTCTAGATGCGTTCACCGTTTACTTACTCCAAATTATTACATATTAAATTATTTGTTTGACTCTCTCTCTAATTAATCGTATTTCAAGGTCTGAATAAAACACAAGTTATAAACGTAAACTTAGTATTTTCCTAACAGGAACACTAGTCTTTCAGAATGAAAGAGTTTCTAACGAATTTCCTTGCAAAAGTTACATTCTTGGAGAGTTACGTTTTCTGGTGCAACAGAGCATTATTCTGAGCTGTGGTAATGACATTTCTTAGCGCGCAATACTGTGCAAGATATGACGCAACTTCCCTCTGCCCCCAACCCACCTCAGTCCTTCGGCTGTATTCAGGGGAAGGGGTGGTTGGTAGATGGGGTGCAGGAATGAAGCGCGTCGCGCACAGCTGACTTGAAAAAATAAATTCCACCAAGCTACGTAAAGAAATTGTTTATCTCCTCAGACGCACAACTACAGCAACGAGACAAACTCTAAATTGCCAACTTAGAAGTCCTCGCCAGGCGCATGGGCGGTGTTGCAGCATATCACGTGCATTATTTTTCACGAAAGCCGCTTAAATTATTCATATTTCGTTTATCAACGAAAAGAACACGCACTAGAAACTACGCTTCCGTAATTTTAATAATTCAGCACGCTTTTTAGCAAGTTAACGCGATTTTTGGGCCTTTTAAAATGGCTAAAAAGGCTTTCTTTTTAGACTGCAGTAACTCTGAAAATATCACCTGAATTTGAAATTCAAAACAAGATGCATCCGTTAGCCTTAAGGGCGCGGTCTACCGCAATTTTCATCATCATTATTTTATTTTTTATTTGTAGTACATATTTCTTTTCTTATTTTAGACACAAAATGTGACTAAATTTGGCTCTTACGAAATTGTTTTATGTCTCATAGTTTTCACGCAATGGCTTTTAGATTCATATTTGGCATGTTTCCGTTTTAACGACCACACTAAAACCAACTGATATACCAAACTTAAAAAAATCACAGTGGATAAAGACATTGCAGGCTACAATGGCATGCTCATAAAATTAAAAAATAAAAATTTTTTGTATTAAAAATATATATTGAATTTTTAAAATTTTTATTTACAGTTTCAGCATGTTTTTTTTAATTCAAATAATTTTTATTCTTTAATTTTATGAGCATGTCATTGTAGCCTACAATGTCTTTATCCACTGTGATTTTTTTTTTTATTTTGGTATATCAGTTGGTTTTAGTGTGGTCGTTAAAACGGAAACACGCAAAATATGACTTAACAAGCCATTTTGTGAAAACTATGATAGATAAAAAAATTTCATAAGAGCCAAATTCTGTCACATTTTGTGTCTAAAATAAGAAAAAAAATATGTACCACAAATAGAAAATAAAATAATGATGATGAAAATTGCGGTATACCGCGCCCTTAACGTCAAATTATTTACGAATAAAATTTTAGGGTCACCGCTTGAGGGCGCTCTGAACCGAAAAAATTGTAATTTTTTATTTGTACCAAGCACTGTCCAGCTCTTATTTATACTGGTTTACCAGAAGCATTTAAGGCGTTAAGTTTCCTTAAAATACTAATTATTTAAATTTCTCCGTATCTTTTATATTATGAACCTATCTAAAAAATAAACAAGTAAAACATAGAGCATATCTTAATAACATAAAGGTCAAATTTGTTTTTAAGACATTACTGGTGTGATCTGTGTTAACGTAACTGAACGTAAACTAACATTTTTCTTTTTTAATTACAGTCTCACGGAAGCCAAATTGTAAAATACTTGAGAGGAAGATACACAATTCAGCACTAAAAGCCATCAGTTAAAAACTGTTAAGTTTTCTAGCAGCCAATTTGCAACAAAAAAACTTCCTTGACAATAGGTTTTACCAATTTTGAGAGCAAAAATTTTATTCCGGTCACGTACTTCTGAAGAACTATCTATGACGCCGAAATCTCTTACATTTAATTGCGGCGCAAGAGATCACGCTTAGCAAATGCATATTTCTGGGTAAATATTTACTCACGTGCTGGCAAATTTCATTACCTAGAATTGTAGTTTTTCCATATTGACTTTCAATAGAGTGCAGATTTCAACTGTAGGATTTAGCGTTCATCAACGGAATACTCTCAAGTTTAAAATTTGTTACGTGCTGCTGTGTTACATTATAGGATCTGGATTTCACATTTAAACGACAGCAATTTGCTACAAGGAAATAAACCTAAAATCGATTGTCTTTACAGGAAACTAGCCCTTTAAGTTTTTGAATCAAGTTGTGGTAAAAATCAAGAGTCACTAATCATGTGCCGGTCAAACTATCGATATTAGAGGCATAGTTTATTAATAAAAAATTGTTTTACAGACGTTAGAAATAGTCCTACATAAAAAATTTATTACGATATTTTAGGTTAGGGTTAGTTTGATAACCTAACCTGGCGTAACGTAAGTTAACGTAATCTAAACTAACCTAAAATAACCTAACAATTTTTTTTTATGTAGTACTACGTACGAAAAATGTTTCTAGAGACATTTAAGTAGTCCTAGGTAAAATAATTAGGTTAGTTTCTAGGTTAGTTAGGATTAGGTAACCTAACCTAAATTAACCCAACCAAAATAAACTTTCGCGTAGACTACTTCTAACGTCTGTTGAAACATTTTTCATAAATAAACTATACATTTAAAGTTTGGATGGTACACGATGAGTAGTGATTCTTTATGCCTACCGTTTTGGTTACAGTCTTCTACTTCTATTTGTAACTCTGCAACCGCGCGAAGTTCGAAACAATAAAAAAAATACGAACTAGGAGTTTTCCCGCATCACTTTCAAGCAGAAATTTTTTATTAAATGGCATTTTAATATTACTATAAAAGAGAGCAGCATTAGCGTTACCATAACTTTTGTCGCAAAGAAGTACACAAACGTAAGGCGCAAGACACTATGAAAGACCATCCCAAGCACAGTCATCGTTTGTTTTTTGGGCGAGGGGAAAAAGGAGGCGGGAGGACTTTTTAAACAAATTCATTTTTTGCAAGCTGTTATATTAATTCGTGACAATGAAGCACGTCAGCACAAAATAAACTTAGTAGTTCATATAACCAGATACCATGAAGTACGAACATTACATGAAAAACTTCATATTGCAACAAATTGCTAGAAAACAAAACAAAACCAATTTAAATTAACGAAGAGGACGAGCCTTGCCCCACCCCCCATTTCTTCCTTCCGAGAGAGCACAAAGTCGGTACCTGGCTTGAAATGTCTTTCAGAGAATTGTGATTTTGCTCCTGTATTTGACTAAACTGCAAAACGTGGATTTAAGGCTCGGTTTCAGTCGCCATATTGAATTTCATTACTTTTCGTTAGTTTCGAATTCTAAGAAGAAAAATTTAAAACAAGCGATTATACCTCAAATTCTATTTACATTTCGCTCCAGTACAAACCTTGCGGTTTAGCTGTTAACATATAATTACGCCGCAATGTGTGGCAAATTTTATTTTTATATTCATAATTTGCCAGACAAATTGCGAGCTACCTATAGGTTACGATCACTATTGCTAGAGGTACGTCAATTTCGCGGATTCATCTGGCAGCAGCCTAGACTTGTCAGTCCCAAGCAGGTAGCAAGTGATAGCACTTAGCATTATTTCCTTATTTACTACTGGCTTGCAGTAGTCAAACGCGTTTCGTAACAGCCGCCAGCAAGTCACAGACATGACAATTAAGTATACATAATTGGCGTTCAACCTGACCTGGAATGTATCTGCGAAATTTACGTACCTCTAACTATTGCCATGCTGGTATTGTAGCTCAAGGAAAATATAACTTGCGGTATAGTCGCCGATTTAACATTATTCTTCTCAAAATTACAAAAAAGTGAAAAATAATAAAATTCAATACGGCGACTGAAACCGAGCCTTAATGTGCACATATAGGAGAAAACACTTCAAAACATATATTCTAAAGTTCGAAATTCATCACGCGTATAAGAACCACGATTTCCGGGACCCTCGAAAAGACTAAACACAGCCTTTTCAGACTTTTACACGGTAAAATTATTTTTTATTATTTATAAGGCATTCCTTTATAGTTTTACAAACATTTGAAAATCTACAAAAATTACTCTTGTAAAGTTATTTTTTCTTAAGCTGAAATAAAATTATTTGTAAAAAGATTTAAGGAAGTTCGTATTCTTCCAAAACCATAGGTATTTAAGCACGAGGATGGAGGTTCAAATCTGGGTGCCTCCATTGAATGGAAAAAAAAAAAAAATACACGTACTATTTATTTAATCAAGAGTTAATCAAATAAGTTCAGCATCTTTAAGGAGACAGAGTTTTAAAAGTTAATTTTTTCATTATTGCAAGCAAAAATACAAGTCTATGCCTGGAATTTCTTTGGCAACTGGGATTCCAAGGATTTCCCTTGTAAAATGTACCAAAAAAATACAGTTCGTATCTGATAAAACACCGACCGGATTCGAAAATTACAAAAATTGAACCATGCACTAGACTTCAAACCACACTTGCCAGAAATAAAATTATATGCCCATCGTTTTAAGTTTCAGAAAGGAAAAACCAATGAAACACCGCACGCAAGTCGAGTTTGCACGTAAATGTGATACAATACATACGCCGGTCAGCGTCACCTTTAGCGCTCCATAGACTTGTGTTTTACACATATAAACGCGACCACCTTAAGATAGACTTAAACCATTCTGCATTCTGAAAGTGCATTCGCTCATGAAAATCGCAAGAAGTAAAGTTTTGTCTTTTTTTTTTTTTTTATTCGAATAGGCCTACCTGATAAGAATATACTATACTTAGCTTGCAATATGACACACATTAGTGTGTAGTAAACACACGCTATGTAGCATCAGGACTAATATAATATCAACACATATTAGTGGCTGTTCTAACGCTTGCCTAAAGCGACGGAGGAACTAAAGGGAGGAGTGAGGGGAAATACGGGAAAACCAACCAGGTAAAAACCAGCCGCAATGCGGTTCGTTGGATCGAACCCCCACACCTCTTGAATGCGTGTCACGCAAACTTCAATCCTCACACGATCTAATATGCACAGAGAACAATTAGGTACGTGAATCACTTTACAGCGATTTAATCCATTATTCAACACACATAATAGCGACAACTTTAGAATTTATTGCGCAATTTTTAACAAGAGAAACCAAATAATAAATGCCGGCATCCTTAACATAGTCCGTTAAGTGCTGGTCAACGGTGCCCGAGGTCCTAACTTCAAGTCCCGGCTCGAGCATCACCCTCATCGGCTTTCAAGGGGGATGGCGCGCCAAAGAAGTGAATTTTCGCTAATTTTGGAAATTACTTTTTCCTCTTGCTTAGGCCTATTATCGAAAATCTAGGTTCGACAATCCCTGAAATTATAATTTTGTACAACTTATTACATTACTATATAGTCACAGACTCTTATTTTTGGAGCAGTGATGGCAGACAAGAAAAAGAGAAATTTCACCTATCTGCGATCAGTGCTGTAAATATAGTCTGTGACTGAAATAAAATAAGGTATACAAATGTGTAACTCGATTGTCGAGCCTTGATTATCGATAATAAGCGAAGGGGAAAAGTTATGTCGAAAATTGTGAAAATTCACTTCTTTGGCGCTCCATAACCCATTAAGACCATAGCCCGTAAAACTCTCTCAGCCCCCAAAAATTAGCCTTTTAAAATAATCTACTTCTGCAAGGCACGACAATTGGTTAAAACAACAGAAATATTTATTTAAACTAAACTACATAAATAAATATTATGCTATGCGCTATAATAGTGTCTATTGACGAAAAAATTATGGTGGTTACAAACTTCGATTAAAAAAATATATAGAACATACTAAAATATTTGACAAAATTCAAGATAATAAATTTAAAGACAAAATTGAAGCTGTTCCGTAATCAATATGGCGTCACATGGCATGCTTGAAATTAATTTGACGGTAACAAGCGACATTATATCGTGTAAAGAGGTATTCTGAGAATCTGAAGACTTAACACGGCTAGATAAAAAAAAATACTGAAATAGAAAAATGCGCAAAAACTTATGTAAATCCGCCCTGATTTCTCGTTAAGAAGCAAACGTTTCGCGTGAAGCACACAATTTTCGTTCAAAGACATTTTCTAAATTCCTGGTATTTACTATCTCCGATAATTCTTCTCGTTATCTTCCGTCTCTCTTCGACGCGGAATGAATTCTTTCACAGGAATTCTATCCCAGACGGTCGTCTACTAAGCTTTTTAAAATGTTTGTGTATTGGGAAAACGTTTCTTCTGCGAAACCTTGAGTCACACTGTTAGTGTGCTAATTTACGAAAATCATTAATTTTAGTCGAGTAAAAATAGATACTATGAATTTTTTAAAATTGTTTATTATTTTTGTTTTAATGAATTTTAGGTAGTAAAATTCTCATTTCTTCCGGATTCAAGATTTTATTAAGATTTTAAAGTATGACAATACGAACGTAACTATTACCTAAGCTTCAATTTAACACATTTATACTATGCAATTAAATGTTAATAATTTAAAATAACATAAAATTTGAGATAATTATTCTCTCGCGCCGTTTTATAAGTAGGCCTAAATAACACATGGGAAAAAAATTAACGACACTGAATAATTCACAACACTGGAAGGTTCAAAGGCAGGGAACTACATGTTACACACACACACACACAAAATCACAATCACACACACAAACACAATATCACACACACACAATATCACAC
>PNEQ01038073.1:29940-42770 GCA_003012365.1 Medauroidea extradentata
CACACACACACACACAAACACACACACACACACACACACACACACACACACACACACACACACACACACACACACACACAATCACACACACACACAATCACACACACACACAATCACACACACACACAATCACACACACACACAATCACACACACACACAATCACACACACACACAATCACACACACAGCTCAGTACCTGTCAAACCTACACACATGCCAACACTGATAGTTTTGTTCATCTCTGTGCGGTTCAAAGAACTATTTTAATTATCAAAACTAACTCAAAAACACCTGCCCAAATTTTCCCCTGCATTTTAATTCTTCTAAGAATGTTTTGGTCGTCAAAGCAGAACATGAGACTGTCCGAAAGCGATATCGTGGAAGGCGTTTGAGCTCCAACGAACACACTTCAACATGTAAACATCTATCCATATTCTCGCCTGATATCCGAAGTAGGAAGCGCCCTTAATACTGTTGCGAGCCGCGACTGTCTGGCTGGGCAGTGTAGTACGATACTGTGGTGGCGGAGCTAGGACACCCCCCTTCCCTCTTCGCGGCACCATGGCTGTTGGGCAGGGCGGCGAAATACAATACAGTGGCGGCAGCGCTAAAAGACCTCCTCGGGTGATTGTATTACTCCATAATAACCACCTGCACCCAGTATCGGGTAACCGAGGGAAAATATCGTGATCTGTAATGATCCTGTTCCCTCTATCTCTCGGTGTGGTGGTACTTGACTTTGAAGCGACATCTTTCCAGGAGGTTGTAGGACAGAGACCCGCCGAGATAATTCAAGAAGGAGGGAGGGGTATATAAGGGTGAGCTGCAGCAGGAGCGAGAGAGTTTTGGCTGGCAGGTGCCTGGTGCGATCTCAAGTGATAGTGACAAGTATTGGATTGCGACGACTGTTCGAGGGTGTCCAGCGAGTAGGACCGCAGCAAGAAGCAGGAAGAAGATGATTCTAGGCCAGAAAGATTTTTCGGTATTATTTCTTTGGGTCCACCATTGTGACTGACTAGTAACCTTTCCACATACAGAGAACTTATGTCGATATTTTTTTTCCCTTTATGTAAATACATAGTAGTTATTTGTTCTGTTTGACATTTATTGAGGTAAATCTTTATACACAGATTTTTTGTATATACAGTTGTAAATAAACTAGGTTAGCTTTATTTTCTTTATTTTATCAAAGACCCCCATCCCCAAACGTACCTAGCCCGCAACTTTCAACAATACAAACATTCTTAAAGAGCATTGAATTCTTCAGCGAGACAATATTAAAAATTCCTCTGACTCTCCAGTGATAACAGAAAAACGAATAATTTATGCAAAAGACATAATGCGTCATTTAAAGACTTTTTATACTGGTTCAGGAACGGTGTTTTAATGTTAATGTTTATTTATTATAGTACACTTCATAAATCAAGGGCTGTCAAGGCAATCAATTTGTAGAACATGTCAACATTTAAAGTAAATTATTTGAACACTGTTCATTTCCATTCTGTGTATTAAACGTTTAGACCAGTTAATACCTCTTAATGACATCTTAAACATATTATGCTTAATGTATACAGTTTTCGTTACAATATATTTGTTTACAGTACATCAACAAAATGAGTTTCCATGAATAAAACAAAATAACTTTCAGTGAATAAAATTTCTATTTTAGTATAAAAAATTAATAGTCCTAAGTTGTTTGGAAAGAACTTCCTTCGAAACAATTTTCTATTTAAGGTCAACGAACTATGAAAAAATTTCAAGAATTCTGCATGTGTCTACTGATTCGTATCAATTACGTGTACACTTCCCAACAGAATGCTGAAAAAGTTAATGGCAGTCATGCTCAGACATGAAGGTAAATATTTTCTGTAATAATAGAGGTGTCACCGATATGAATTTAGAGTTATCTGAACACAAGGAGGTTATAACTAAGCCACGAGGTTAGCATGGGTAAGGCAAAATTTCAGCCTGAGAAATTCAAACAGAAATCCAAGCCTAAGTAGACTTTCCAAGTTTCGAATAAATAACAAACTCCAGCTTGCTTGCAGGCATTTGGGCATAACTGGTAATCGATATAACCTAGTAATGTGACTAAGGAAAACCACCCAACCCCAGTAGGATACTCGATGTTAATGTTGTTCAAGTGCGATAAAGTCATCACTTTATATTTATATGTAATATAGTTAGTTTTGTAGACGATACTTGTGAGTGCAGTTTCCTCATACGAAACTATTTCAGCTGGCGTAGTTTTCTCGTAATGGTGCATCAAAATCAAAATTTGCATGTTCTACTGCCATGCAGATAGTGAAAACCAATTGTCTTATTTGCATGAAATAATTCACAGTGAAGTAGCATAATATGGGCTATGTAATAAAACATTTGAAAAAATTTCGTCAAGTCTTTTTGTATTTTTAAAAAATTGCTGAGTTTGCAACTTTTTTCTGTACGTCGGGGATTTTTTTTTAATTCAAATTATTACGTTATGGGGTTTTTAATGTTTATTGTATAACTCATGGAATGTAAGTTCACAATGAATTATTTTGTTTACGTAGGTCAGTTGGTTTCAATTTTTGCATGCCAGCATAACAAGCAAATTTCTACTGACACCCTGTTATAAGAAAATTATGAGCTAAAATTGTTTCCAAAGAGTAAACTGTACACACTAGTATCGTCTACAAAACTAACAATATTTCATAAAAATATATAATTATGGTTTTATCGCACTTGAACATCTGTAAGTCGCCGTAAAAGCATGAGGCCCGGAAGTGAATGGGCACGAAGGGCGAATTTTGCTCGCTCACCACATTAAAGGCGCTTAATTAGCGTGAGGCTTCACATCGATATCGAGCCGGAAGTGAGATGAGCATTGCGTTCACACATATTAGTGTTGGCGATCGCATCGTCTAAAAGTGTAAGGCGGGCTCTTAAAAGCAGTCCTGAAGTAGGGTGGATTTTAAGACACGGGTAAGGGAAGGGGAATAGGGCGAGGCGGTGAAGAAAGGGTTGGGAAGGCTAGGCAGGGGAGAGTCGGTGAGAAAAGGGAAGGAGAGAGTCGGGTGACTGGGTAGGAGAGGTTTTATGGTAAGACAAGGCGGGGATGGTCGTGAGGAAGGGACAAGGCAGCAGGGATAGAAGGGTATCGTCGGATGGTCAAGGGAGGAGGGGGAAGGGGGTCGAAGCGACAGGGTATGGTCGGGGGTAGGTGAAGGGATGGTCGGGGCTGCAAGGGAGGGTCGGTGAGCTGGGGTAGGATCGATAGTCGAGCCCGCAGGTCACTGCGCTGCCGCCCCACGCAACGTCGTCTGGACGGCCGGCGGGCTATCGACGAGACAGCGACGCCACGCGCCGAACAACCACGACCCCGCCCCCTCCACTACCCTGACGTCGACGAAAATAACGCAATCAATGGAAAAAATTACATTCATAGACTGCCGCGGTATTCAAATAAACCCTCGCAAAGGAGGAAGCAAATCCCTAAAGATGAGCGCATAAAGCATGCAAATAGATTCTGCATTGTACAGTAGTTACATTAAAGAAAAGCTAATGGTGAAAATTTTATATAATATCAAGGGACTCACAACCTTAATTTATGCCTAAACATTCGAATGTGATGTCCGGTAGAATACCAAACATTCCTTCAGTTCAACAGAACAACTGGACATTAGAGTCTTGGCTAGCGCGTCAATTCCAACACAAGTTGTTCTAGTTTAATGAGCGCGTGGTAACTCTCCAATCACAAGAACATAACAAGATGTGTTTAAAAAAGACACTAATGAATTTATGTAACTTTAATGAATACATATTCTGCCTAGTTGAAATGTATCTAAAAAAAATTATGTTTACCGTTACGTATCTGCTTTATGCCTGCAGCAGACATGTGTACCTTTATCATTACAGTATATACCCTCCTAACCGATATAAAATTACATTGCTTCTTGTAATTATTTAAAAGCTGTAAAAACAAGAAAATAAACATTAAATTAAATCAAATCCATTAATTTATTAAATCACATAATTTATATTATATAAAGGCTTGTCGGGGGATTTTCCTATTTTATAAAAAAATTATAATAACTTATATCAAGATCAAGTTGCGTATTGTAGAGTATTCTTGTTTATCTACACAGGTAGATCACAGAAGATTTTATATTATGTTAATTGTGTCATGTAATAAATTGATGGATATGATTTAAATTAATTTTCTTATTTTTAGAGCATTTAAATAAAATGCTGGTTATTTAAAAATGTTTTTTACTAATACCATTAATTTATTTTTAATTAGATATTTTTCCATGTTGTTCCCATGAGTATTGAAGCAATATCCGCCGAAACTCCCAGAGCTTCGTTTAGAAGGGTAAGAACTAATATACAATAGGGTTCACCCCGGTGCCCTGAGGTGGTACATTCACATCATGTTTGATACACACTGATACCACACTGAGAGAAAGAATTGTTTCATTATACTAAATATAATTGTCTGGGTAATGTTTGCTTCAGCTAAACAATATTTTGTTGGTAAGACCAAGCTTGGAGTCCTCCAAACAAATTTTATAATTTCCTTCGACCAAATTATTCATTTAAATGCACTTTGTGCCAAGCGTATATTTGGTTACAATAGGACGTCAAATAAATATTTTGTGTAAACAAACAACTTGTTACAACTTGTCAACAAAATTATATTGTTAGTTATAAGTGATGTACTTTAAACCAACAATTTTTTTTCGATGGACTAAATGATTTTTTTTTTTTTGGCGAAACTAAATCCATTTGGTTGACTTGCGGAAGATGGCAGGCTGGCGTGCGTGAACGACAAGATGGCGAGCATTGTATACCTCAACTTTCAAAATATAAGCTTGTGCGACAAGTAGGACGTCTAAAATGTTAATCAGCATAATTCAAGTATCTTAATTTTGGCTATAACAATTTCAAAGTGGTTAATTCGATCGATCACAAAAGAAAATGCTATAAACTTGAAAAACACCGCAGCTGCACGTCTAGTTCTTTTCGCTGCGAAGCACAGCAATAATTTGGCAATATTATTTGACGTCGTTTTCCTTTTCGCAGACGGAAAACAAACATGTTTCAAAATAAAGCCGCGCAATCGTAATTTAATATTAGGACCAACTATTCCTATAGGGCTACCAATAGTAATGTGAATATCACAGAAGCATTAGTAGCTCAGCTGGGTGTAAATTTGTGTTTGTCCATTTGGGTCTCACAAATTGTCACTATACAAATTGTCTCACGAAAAGTACTGGGGTCACTCAAATTAAGTCACATTAAAGGGGGAATTGTTTGGTGCAGTGATGATGCGGAAGCGTCCGCATCGCCACTGCACCAAACATTTAATGAAAAAAAAAGTTGGTTAGGCCATGAGCGAAAAGAGGGAAGTGAAGGGATAATGGATCAAATCCCGGCCCGGCCATGCTTTTTTTTTTTTAGGTGTTAAAGTTTCAGACATTTTTTAAGTTAGTATAATGTAATTTTTTAAGTTTAAGAACTAAAAAACTTACATTTTACTAACTTAAAAAATGTCTGAAATTTTAACACCTAAAAAAAGTATGGCCGCGCTGGGATTTGATCCATTATCCCTTTACTTAACACTTGCAATGCATGACCTAACCAACTGAACTATGATTGCTTCCATGACAGCGAGGTTATTTGTATACACACTAAAAACAGTTTGTAAATTTACCAGACGTTCGTATAGGAGCGCTAAGAAAGTAGGTATGGTAGAATAGTTTCCCAGACATACATGGTAACACTCCTAAACCGAATTATAAAACAGTCAAATTTATACTAAAGTTACCAGACTTGTATTGTAACAACTGTAAAAGTTTGCATATTTACAAGACGGAAGTTTGGTAACTGTACCATACTGCGTCTGTGATAATAACTTCCTAAACATTTGAGGAATTTTTTTTTACAGTGTAGGAATAGTTATGTCGTGCACCGCAGGGCCCCAGTACAAAGAGCGAGTCGTGCAGCTGCGGTATTTTTCAAGATTATAGCATTTTCTTTTGTGATCAATCGAATTAACCACTTTGAAATTGTTATAGCTAAAATTAATATACTAGAATTATGCTGATTAACAGTTTAGACGTCCTACTTGTCGCACAAAATTATATTTTGAATGTTGAGGTATACAGTGTTCGCCATCTTATCGCTTACGCACACCAACCTGCCATCTTCCGCAAGTCAACCAAATGTATTAAGTTTCGCCAACAAAATCATTTAGTCCGTCAAAAAAAAATTGTTGGTTCAAAGCACACAACTTATAACTAACAATATTATTTTGTTGACAAGTTGTAACGAGTTGTTTGTTTACACAAAATATTTATTCGACGTCCTGTAGTAACCAAATATACGTTTGGCACAAACAAATTGCGTTTAAATGAATAATTTGGTCGAGGGAAATAATTAAATTTGTTTGGAGGACTCCAAGATTGGTCTTACCAACAAAATATTGTTTGGCTGAAGCAAACATCACCCAAACAAATATATTTAGTATAATGAAAATTCTTTCTCTCAGTGTGCTTTAGCGTAAAATAAATAGAATTCACGCTATATTCGCAACTTCGGCACTTCCACCTCAAAATGAAATAAAAAAGCTAAACATAAATCCAATATGGCGCCCGTACCGTGGTATCTTAGATCACTCGCCTGACTGGCATTGGTGGAAAGTTTTAAGCTAAGTCCAGCGCATGTTTCGAGTGTGTTTTTCAGATATAACAGGTTGAACAAAAGTTTTTTTTAGCCACTTCGAGGGACTCGGAAATTAATTTTTTAATTAAAGTGATGCTTCGAAACCCCCTTCAGTCATAGTTTGAAATATATTTAATTTTTTTACATTGACACAATGAGCATATACGGATCAGTTTCGTTTAAAAAATTGATTTACGAACACACAACGTATTTTAAGCGCGTGGCAGACAAGGCCCTTAAACAGAATGCCTCGAATGTTGTGTAACCGCTGCTTCTGGCATGGAGATAGACCACTACACTTCAAAGTTGTAGGCATGTTCCTCCTACTTCTTACATCTCGTTTCATCTCGCACCGGAGACACATTCCACGCATTGCAATACTCGCGTCGCGCACAGCATCTTCCGAATTCCTTCTCTTTCACTCTAGATATTCCAGCTGCGCCTTTGTAGGACAAAAAGAAAGCGAAAGAAAGCGAAAAAAGCGAAAGAAAGCGAACGAAAATAATTTTAAGTATGAATAAACAGACGTTTCTCGTAAACCATACACAAGACACAGCGAATCTCGACATAACACGACAAACCACACAATCATTGCTATTCTTCCGAAAATCGTCAAAGAAAACTATTTCTAATGGCTGACAGGGCAAACTAATTTGGACATAGCCAACGCACCACACCGTGCTCTCCCAATTAGCCAACAGTGACTCAAGTAAACTGTAAAGAAATGGAGTTTGGCTGTAGTCGATACATAGCCTACATAAAAAACACAAAAATTCCTACGAGGAATCTATTCAAATAAAATAACCCTCAAAGCAAAAAGTTTTTACAAATAGCCACACGAAACAAAGATAAAAAGGCACCACGATCAAAACAGCACACTCAATTACCGACATGAAGACAATACACGATAACGAAGACGTTAACAGTCGCAAACTACGCGACAACAATGACGAGACATAACTAGTCCGGCGTTTTCCTTGGAAGAGCTGGCCGATACGATTTGTTAGTCTTTCACGAAATTTTTCGGGGATGAAAAAAAATACTTTCGCAAAAAAACACGCTGTGGAGAATAAATAGTAGAAGGAACCTACACCGTACGTCTTCAGTCTACAAAAATAATTAAGTGGGCTTGACGTCTCGTTGACTGCGAGGTCAAAACAGACGGCGAAACACAAGTTAGGTACGGCTATTGCCTTTGTTAAGGTGGCAGGCCCTGGTGGACGTATTTTGAGTGGTCGAGGCCTAGAACTGGCGTGCAATCTTCTCGCATCAACTCGCCTACAGGAGACATTCAGTGGCGACCCTTTCACTTTATGACGTAGTGTTAAAAAGCGTCCCTGGTTAAGATATTATCACAATTTCAGGACGATTTCTTTATTATAATTTCTCAAAGAGTAATAAACCTACGACAGTGAAAACTTTTTTGGAGTAAAGACAAAATCTGTATCTCGGTTACTACAGTCAAAGTTTTGATACTGGAATGTCAATGCGATTATAAAATAATTTTGAATTTCATAGAATTGTTATAGCGCCATTTATGTATTAAATATTTTTCAATTAAACAAAAAAATTAACTCGAGTAACTTAAATGAGTCCTATGTGATTACATATCTGTAAGAAAATCATTCAGGAACGTTTTTTTGTGAGAAAACAGACTAAATACGAAGCGTGTTTTTTTTTGTGTACCTTATTCTTTTCTACACTCACAGCTACAGCTGATGTCGCCCACTGATTTCCTCCCGTCAGTGTGAACGCCCAGCTATCCGTCGGCAGTTGCACAGGTTTCATTTATGTAGGGACGCTCCTTAAGGCGGTCACCTGGTGAAGGGTATGTTTGTGTAAGTGGCGAAAATCGATGAGGCGCTACGAGCGACGTCGGCCAGCACATGTATTGTAATATCGCCTGTACGGCCAAAGTCGTAAACGGACTCGATGTGTTCCCGCCGTAACATTTTTACTGTGGGACTAAGAGGGCGTAGTCAATAAATAAGCACTGAATTCTTCATTTGAGATAAACACTTTTTGAAAGTCAATATGGGAAAAACTACAAAAGGACAATCCTAGATATTTGCAAACTTTGTGAACAAACATTTACCCAGAATGATTTATTTGTTAAACGTGATCTCTTTCACCGCAATTCAATGTACAAGATTTCGGTGTCGGACATTGTTCTTCAAGCATCCGTTAATCGAGAAAAAACTTTGCTCAGAAAGTTGGCAAAAAAAACTATTGTCTAGGACCGCCGTTTTTTCTTATTTTTGCAAATTGGCTTCGAGAAACCTACAATTCTAATCTGATGCTTATAGCGCTGAATTATATGCCATGCGCTCTTAAGAGGTGACAAATGTAATTTATTGAATACGTCACTGTAGCAGAGTCTAGTGTACTTTAAGACCACAATTTCGAACAAATCCGTTACATATACATTGAGAAAACCGCGCGGAAAAACCGATTTTAGACAAGATTGAAAACTTTAAAATAATGCTTCCAATATACGTGGTGTCTTGTAAGTCACATTCACAAGTAATCTGAAGTGTTTTCATTTCCTAGATACGCACTGTGGACGCACGTTTACTGGTCTCTGAGAAAAATGTAACTAAGAGCAAGCTGCACTAGCGCCAGCCAGACGGCCGCCTTAAGACAGCGTGGTACATAATTCAACGCTAAAAGCATTAATCTATAACTGTAGGTTTCTTGAAGCCAATTTGCGAAAGTTAAATAATAACAATCCTAGACAATATATTAAGGCAACGTTTTAAACAAAATTGTTTCCTGTGTTACGAACTTCTGAGGCACAGTCTCTGACGCCGGAACCTCGTGCATTTAACTGCGGCGCAAGAGATCACGCGTAACAAATTAGTAATTCCGGATAAATATTTACTCATAAAGTTGGCTAATACCCTTATCTAGGATAGTCATAGAGTATTTTATCCATATTGACTACGAAAAAATCGTAGAAATCAGTTGATTTCAGCATTTCATCTGCTACGCACTCTTAAGGCGGCCGCCTACCCCACGCTTCAAATGCGTTGCAGCGTGTTCGTAAACAGGTATTTTCTACGAAAATATTCCACGTATACCAGTTGTGCCAACGTACGAAAAGAAAAACTTCTGGCAAGGTCAGGACCTCATTGTTAAGACGCCACGCTCATTAAAAACACTTTTTCTAAACCCTCCAACATGGCTAAGAACGGCCTTTTCCGACTTCTGTACTTCAAAATGTACAAACCAGATGTGTGTGAAACACAGATTGCGACCTGCACTGAACTTAGTAGCAGACTTCCCACCAATAAAATTATATGGTTACTGCTTAGTGTCCCATAGTAATTCAGCGCTTGCCTCGTTCAGGCGACGCGGATTTTGATGCGCGTTCCAAAGTCGACCTTACTGCTCCGTCGCTTTTGAGCCTTTCACGCGCGGGTAGGCGGTGCCATTAAGGTAAAGGTGTATTGTACACGTCTATACTGCTCAAAATATTCTGCACCAAGATTTTCCTTTCTTAAAAAGGACAGCAAAACACTCATTTCAGCTATTTTTAACCACTAGAATACACACTAACGATTAGCGGTGAACCAGAAATGGGTCTAGACACACTTAACATTCTTTGAATGATATTTCTAGGCCAAGGTCACATATGCGCGTTGAGCAGTTTTTAAGTGATTTCGTTAACGGCCGAACTTTGCACATCGCTACAAGGCCTGGGCTGGCGACCACCGTAATGCCACAGGTTCCTAGTTATGTTAATTTTGATAAATTTTAGATTCTGAAAGGGAGCAGATATCGCAAAAACATTACATATAAATGTTGGAAATTGTATTATGAAGCCAATTTTTTTTCTTCAAAATATATATATTTTTTATATAATTTCGGCTAGTAATTGACTTAAAGAAAATTTAATTAACTCAATAATTAGCCTAAGCTACATAAACTTACGTCCTGAAAAAAATTGGCTACATAGTACCAGCAATTTCCAACACCTCTATGTAACGGGTTTATGGTATCTGCTCCCTTTCACGATTAAAAAAATTTTACTCTTAAAAACAGCATAAATAAAAACCTGTGGCCTTAAGGAACCATTCCAGCATCCGCCTGAAACAATTTTGGGAAATCGAGGGAAACCAAAATCTAAATGACCGGAGAAAGGAACTAAATCACTGTCCTCCGGAATGAAAGTACAACTTACTGCCGTTGCGTCACCTCGCTCGGTAGCTTTGACACAGACTTATTTAAAATTCTGTTGGCAACAGAAAACTCTGTACAACTACATGAAGTTTCCTTGTAAAACAACAATGATTTTGTAAAGCTCTACAACGAATTTCTTTGACAACATAGTAGATAAGGATTTTCTTTGTCCAAATAAATTGTACAGTAGCTACTGCTATTAGAGAGTGCAGTATTGTATGCAATACTATGCAATTAAAGACAACAAGATCTACACACATTCGAAGCCATTTTCTTCCATTGCCCGGTTAGTGTTTTCGTACAGTGTGTGTCTGCGTCGAAGTTTAGCATAGACTAAACAGTCAAAGTAATAAGTAATTTTGTTAATTTATTTACGCTCCCATTCTAAGTCCGCTGTTTAATGAAAGACAGACAAAAATTACTAACGCGGCCGAGCTTCTGCGGCTAAGGCTGTGTGGTAGATAAACGCTAAAAAAAACAGTTTTAAATCTACTCGTTTTTGAAAGACAGAATATAAAAACTACAAAACAACCACCCTAGATGTTAAGTATGGCCTATTACGCAGCAATTAAATCTACGAGAATTTAGTTTCAGAGAATTTTTCTTCATAAATGCGTTATTCGAGAAAAAAATTGGCTCAGAAAGTTGGCAGAAACTATTGTCACGTTTGATGTTTTCTTTATTTTCGCAAACTGGCTCCGAAAAACCTACCTTTTTAAACTGCTGTTTCTAGTTTCGAATCATTAACAATGCCCTATTAAGAATATGTCTAAGCCCATTTAAGACTCACGTCTTCCTACTGTAGGCTTAAAATATAACTTCAGCATTAAAAGTAAAAAAAAAGAAACAGAATGTTAAAACCTACTGCAACCATCTAACACCGAAAAGTGAAGTATCTAAACGAATTAGTAAATACAGAATATTTAGACCAGACGCACATGTTTAGCTCTGAACTGGTCTTCGAAGTAATATTTTACAGGAGAACAATAAAGGTATCAGAAGGAACGCAAAAGAATATCTTAATAAGAAACTTAACATCACCGCATAATTTCACAGAAATATTGAAAATGTAACAATAGTTGAGACCAGCGCCAGTAGAATACAAAATAACAAATTAAGTATTATGTTACAAACAAGAGTAATTTCCAAAAAGAGTTCATTTAAGTTAACCGAGATTGTAAACATACGGGACTGATTCAAACTTTCTTTTTTCATACGTAGTGTTATAATAATCATTATAACAAATATGTTCCAACGTTCGTAATAGGGAATTCGCTACCTTGCAAGATTGAACAAAAAAATTAGAAAAAACTCCAAACATAAAACAATGCTAAGTTCGCACAACAGACTATCTAAACTTAAGTTTAAAATGCAAAGAAACCTCCCGATCATGGTCACAAATAATGTATGTTCATAAATCCTGAGACATTTAACACGGCGTATTGAAACGTTTAGTTACAATCTTGCAGAACCAACGCCTGACTTATGCCCGGTTCCACTAAAGAAGTTCATGAATTGATCTAAGATAATTTGTTGGAAGATCCACAGGTTCACACTAAGTGTGGCACGAAACAAGATCAGCACTTGTTTCAAGTCATTTCGAACGTGATCTTGAACTGTCGATATTTCTCGGTTCAATAAATGATCCAAGATCATAGCCATTACCAAGTTTATGGTAGTCATATTGTTGTGGTTTCGAAATGTATATGAATTGATTTAAAGATAATTCATGTACGTCAGCGAAGCTAATGAGTATAAAAGAGCTTTGCATCGTAAATTAGAAGTTAACAAATAATTTCCTAAAAACATTGTGTTACGCACTTATGTGAATTGTTGGTAATTAGGTTATGGCGTTCGCGGATATGGGTTAACGAAAAAAATTTATTGAGGTTTCGTTTGTCAAGACGTACAGGTACTGTTTCGCTGTTCTCACATCGTTGAC
>PNEQ01038073.1:42870-59745 GCA_003012365.1 Medauroidea extradentata
CCGTCTACATGTCTCTCAAACTGCGTTGCAGTGTGTTTGAAATACACGTTTTATAAACAAACTGTTCCACGTGTGCTCACGCGGGTTTCGCACGAAAAGAAATAACATTTCAGGCCAGGACGGAATACAACTTTCAACACATCACGTGTGCTGCAAACTACATTTTTAAGCCCTTCAACACGGCCGAAAACGGCATTTTAAGACTGCCGTGCCTCACAATATTGTGGACGAATGTCTGCGAAACTAGTATAGAGCCCTGCGTTGGACTTTCCTTAAAACTTTCCACCAATAAAAAGATGGAGTCACCACTGAAAGTGTCAGTCAGGCGAGTGTTCTACGATACCACTGCACGCCGTTTCAGTGTCTTGCGCTAGAGGTGATACCGCGTCACAGGAGCTGGTCAACATCGCCCTTCGTGCCGTGCCTCGCTCACACAAATACACGGCCAGTAGGCGGGCGTCTTAAACGTGGAAGATAACACATTCCACACCCGTTCCTTTTGTTTGATTCCATGCCTTCAACACAAAGCGTTCAAATTAGGCCTATATCAACACACACCCCACTCAAATTTACAAACTCAACAGCAATAATGTTAGCCAACCTAACAACTCATAATTTCCGAGTCTGTAGTCACAATTGTTCTGACCAATAGGCATTAGCCACTCTGCCGTACAGTGTTGTCAGATGTAACATTTCCTAGAACAGCCGTTCTCACGATACAAGATCAAAGACATTCAGTTTACATTTATGCAACGCTTGGCGTAATGGTCTACGGATAATTCGTGCAACCTGGCATAAGAATTGCACGAAGATTGCAAAATAAAAGGGCGTCAAATACTGGTATTTATTAACTCCCACCAAGCAGAAGCTGTAGAGAAGGAACGAGGTTACTTCAATATACAGCATAGAGAGGAAGGAAAAGGGAAGCCGTAATGTGATGTGATTACAGTTAGCGCGCCACGTCTGAGCGAGAAGGAAAGTGCATGAGCATTCACAGAAGCCATTGTGCTGTCCGTGACAAGAATCTTCGCTCTCGTACATCGGACGTGCCCACTACGCTCTGTCGCAACTGAAGGCCCTTACACTATACATAGCGTCAGGACGAAATGCCATGTAACAAGCACGCCATAAGAATCCTGGCCTACATTGGCGACAAAAAATTTAAAGCGGCAGAATGCTGTACGTCAACATTTTACGTGCACACTGTGGCAAAACAGCACGGGTTTAATAAGTCCTCGCTTGCACTAGACAAATATCTTACTATAGGCGGTTAGGGATAAAGTAAGCACTCAAAAAACCCTGCTTAAGTTCTATTTTCATCCAATTGATATCTTTCCGCGCGTAAAGGCTAACAACGGGAAATGTGTGACCTCTCTGGACACGTCACTTGACGTTTGCGCGTGTAATATAAATTGTGCAGTCGGTATTAATCAATCAATACAGTGCCATAAAAAGTTTATTACTAATATAAAATACAATTATGCCGTTTTGGTCGAGCTTGTTTCTGTATTGTATTTTAATACGAAAACACACGGAACTACATTACGTAGTTTTGCTGCCAACCATACAATCAGCGAGGCAACTATAGTTGAATTATATGTAGTAACAGCTAGCGATATTTTCCAAATGTTAAAATTTTAATGTTCACTTTATCCCGAATGACCTACACTGATGTTATCATACTATGGGCGCTGGTTCAAATCCTGAGCAGTCCTAACATGACTATACCTTTACTCAACGTTAAATGAAATCATACCTGGACGTGGAATGCAAGAGAGGACCTACTCCGTGCTATGTTGTCACATTGTGCAAGTTAAATGTTTTACAACTTTTTTTCCACTAACACTTCCGTCTTAAAATTAGCCCTGGATTCGGGTGATGTGCTTATTACACGGCCGTTTTGGAACACGCTGTAGAAAATTTAGCGTAGGATAGTCAGACAGTTCCCAACACGTTTCCTATGGAGTACTATCCCACAGTGGATGCACCAAGTCAAGTCCGTTTGATTTACGTTTTCAAACTTTTGAAACAACTTATTAAGGCTCTACTAGTTCCACAGTCCCGGAGAGAGCAAATTAGAGATTTACACGTTACATTACGCGGTACTAAGTCATATATATATATATATATATATATATATATGTATATATATATACACACGTAAAACGTACATGTCGCCATCGACTAATTTGGTCATCTCGTTGCCGCACACGTTGCTGTACATCTTTTACGCTGTTTCTCAACACTCAGAACGTTATTAAGAACAAATATTTTCGTACCCAATACAACTTGAATAACCCATTCACAATCTTTCCCAGCGTTTTTATTCTTGTATAAATATTATCCTCTTCTAAATACCAGAAAATAGTGTGTCCGAAAAGTATTGTCGTGAAAATTGAATGAGCACTGCTCACCATAATTTAACATACGTAAATATTCTCGCCAGGGCTCGAGGGGATAGGAAACACGACAAACACGCACCCATACATCCGCAGACACACAACACGGACGCACTAACAAAAACACAAGCACACGCGATTACAAACACGTACAAAAACGCTCAAACATGCACACCTTGACACACACACACACACACACACACACACACACACACACAGAGATACATACTTAACACTGACTTCGGTTAATCTCTACTATTTTTTGTCTCGCCTGGTTTTCTGCAATGATATATTGCTGTAATGAATTCCACGACTCAAAAAACGCACTGATAAAACTCATCCAAATAATTTCCATAATTATTTTTTAGCATCTTTCAATCAAGTAAAATTTCTTGTAACCATTATGTCTCTCAGATCATAGCCTTTACAATGTCCCCGCTTTCTAAACCAATTTCTCCAGTTTTCCTTTGTTTAGTAAACCTTATGTTGTACATACCATGCGCACTGCCTCAAGTACATTTCTCAATTCTTTACTATGTTCAACGCAAATCACTGGCTTGCCGGTAAGGGGCTTTCTGTAATTTACCTGCACGCAGTCTATGATACCAAATCGAGTGGTTGGAACTTGTTTTACTGGCAACAGTTTTTTTTTTCGTGCGTGAGCAGGATAAGAAAAAAAGTTTCCGGCAGTCCACTTTAGCACCAAGGCACAAACACAATCTTCAAACATTTTATTTGTCATCCATGCTTTCTTGTTGTGCTTGTATAGACATGGATTATTATGGAGGTTCTTGAAGCACCTAGGGATTTCGTACTCCCCAATTATAAGTGGGGGCAATTTCTCTAAACAATCACAATTTGCACGCAAATGTGCGGCGAAGCCTTTCTTTACTTATTTTTCTTCCTGGCACTCTTGTTGGCAGCAATGGTTTTATCTGGCAAATTTTTTTTAAAATCCTGGCCAGTTTTATCGGCATAAACTTAAATTTCATCAAATCAGTAAAGTGATACTATCAAGTTATTTCCAATCCTCAAATATATCATGATTATTCACTGATGACTTTTCTCCACAAATTGTTTTATAAGCAAAGGCTGACTTTGTTTGAACCGGTTTTAAAACGCACATGAAGCAATGCCACACACAAGATCTACACGGCGTCTCTGAATAACGTTTAAAGCCATTCATCACATTGAAGGGGATGCGAAGAAGAGCAATTTGATACTACGGTCGCAGAGGTTTGGAAGTACCCGTAAACTGACCCACAAATTGTGGTCTTCGAAGGTCGCTATCTGCGCTGAAATAAAAAATCGCGTCAACCAAAGCGTCAAATGGGCCGAGATGAGAAACCGGAATAGGGGGGCAGCAACGGTGGCGAATCGATCGCATCGCTCCAAGACGATTCCGATTCGATGTCCGGTCAAGTTTACTCCCACCTCATGTTAGACTCGTACGAGGCGATACCGAAGGTAGACAAAATATCGTGGGGATATACAGTTTACTCAGGCCTTTATTTCTAGGACAGCTCTATAATGAACTCAGCCATCCTTATTTGCAGTTGTTTCCATTTCAATGCTATTTCAACGCAGATTGCAACCCTCTATAACCACAATGTGTGTCAACGGGTACTTCCTGGCCTCTGCGGCCCTAAGTGTACAATAGGGCCTACCTATTTGCTCGTATTCGTATCCTGTAAAACCTGACAGAGCTTTAAACGATATTCAGTGATTTTTTTTTTTGCCGCGACAGATATCCGGATGTTTCTACCTCTGATATTATGCAATCATTGACTAGGGGAATTGCTCACGAGCTTCTGTTTTGTTGATTTAGACTTCCTGCCTTTTATTTATTAATGCACCACATTTCTACGAATCCAGCGTTATTGATTCGCCAGATGCAATGATGCCTTTTATTGCCGTCTCTAGTAGATTGAATTAGTTTCACTAATCTACCTTCGCTTTCATCTAGTTTTTCTGCCCTTCTTCGATTATTACAAGTTTTTATCGTAGATATAATTATTTCGTTTCCCAGACATTTTTCCTTGGCGGAAACATAATACATTTAGGTCCCGATCCAAATTTCACAAGTTTTTTATTAACAATCATACTGCCCAACGTAAACAAAACAGACTAGAAAAGTAATACCTACAATTTAGAGTATCGACACATCGCAGCACCTGTGACTGCGTGAAGACGATCTAAAAAAAAAAAAAAAAAACTCACGTGTTCTTAAATCTTCAGACCTGCAGTGGTTGGCATACCTATTTTAAAATGTTTACACCCAGAGCAATACGTTAAGGCGAGCGACAACAGCATTGTTTGTTGGACTCGGGATTTGCAGAGTTCGTCGATTATGTTGACGTCAATAAACTGAAAGATCAGTTACATTTTTATACGATTTTCGCCAGGACTTGACATATTGTAGAACAATTCTATAACTCAACATTTATATAAATTCATAGCAATTTTCTTACGTTTTTTATAGTATTTACATATAACTGAAGCGTTTAAAACACACAAACACAGACTTATTTCACTAGTACACAAAATATTGGTTTCCAATGTTTTTATATTACTGATGAAATATATGCATATCTGTAAAATTGTCACTGTCGTTTAACTAACACTGTAGCTATATCTTGTTTGCTTGTTTTGTTATTGAAATAATTTAATTCTATTTGTGTATTAGTTTAATTTTTTTTTATCTACACATATTTGAAAGTCAATATAGACAACCTAAAAAACAACAATCCTAGATAATGATATCAGCTAACTTTACTAGCAACATTTGTCGTGAATCATGAATTAACTAAGCGCAATCTATTCCGCCGCAAGTAAAGGTAAGAGAATTCGGCGTTAAGAGATTGTTCTTAAAAAATTATGTTATTGAAGAAAAATTTTGCTCAGAAGTTGCAGTTTTTAATTTTTATTTTTGGACATTGAAATTGAGAAACCTAAAATTTTCAACTGATGCTTCTAGCGTTCAAATATGTACCACACTCTCTTTACCACTGATATTCATGTTATTGATAGTTCACAGCTGCCATTCCAGAATATCCCAAAATTTGCTAGTTGCGGTGCACGAGACACAAACTCTAGCTAACTAGAAGGAAACCGTGGCTCTGGTCGCGTGACCAAGAAAACCCGGCCAACTAAGAGGTCACTCTACGTAAACGTGTAGCGCAATCTGCGGAGTGCAGGTCGCGTGTGTGGGAGACGTTGGCTGTTATCTAAGGTGACCACGCCTCTTGGGACTAGTTCTGTCGAGGAGTTGTAGCGGCATTCATCTGATCGCCTCTCACAGTCCCGAGAAAATAAACCTCCTGCGCTTCTCTGCACGCGACTGTTTCTGCTCCATCACCTCATTCACGCTGTCTTTTCTCTATAATATAGTCACTGATTACTACACGCATGTTCAATTTCTGTTATTATCTGGCAGGAGACTAGGCTCCAAATGGCTATACGTTCGTTCATAGCCTCCCTTTGTCCAACAATGTCGAGGCCTACCGCGGAACATACTTCCACAGAAGAGTGGGCAATCTTCTGTATAGAGATCACACGTAAAATATAACACACAAAAGCTTGTGACCAATGGAATTGTGTTTTGGTGTATACAGGCCAGTGTCACTAAATAAAAATGCGAATTTTGCAAGTAACTACCGATTACCATTGGTTAAAGATCATGGTATATCACAAAATGTTTTGTGCAACATACTATTGAAAACGCCGTAGTTTCTTTCAACATATATGAATTGGTGATATACTTCTGACACAACGCAACTGTCTGTAGACCAATAACAGGCATCAAATATTACAATAGCGTGATTCTTATTGGCTCAGTCAAATCGGGTATCAGTTCCAAGTACAAGCTAAAGACAGTAATCTTCTGGTAAGCTGAACGTATGTTGGAATCACGGTTTTCGATGAATTGGAATGGAGCAGTTTCAACAAATCTAATCGGTGAACATTACTGGTCATCAGTTACTATTCGCCGATTCAAGAGTGCAAACACCGAAGAACAATATCAGTGCTCAGAATGATGTCAGCGGTGACGAACCGCGGTGTTTAGCAAGCTTGTCTTTGGACTAATTTCAGAATACAGCGATGCGATGAGGTGTAGACAATTAGGATAATGAGGTTTACATAAACACTTAAGCAGTAAGAGTAGACTTAAGTAAGCATGACGTAGAGTCACGAAAATTGAATGCACGCCATAAAGAGATTACTGCCTGAACTTAGCTAACGGCCGGCCGCGGTAGCGTATTCGGTTAGGCGCCGATCTACGGTGCTAGAGGCCGTGCGTTCGAATCCTGGCTCGGGAACGGGTACTGTGTTGCCCCTTTCCCGCAATTCATCCTCATCGGCTCTTAGATGGTCGTACAACCCTTTCAACTCACCTTCGTCATGCCAATAAGAGCAGACACTGAATATTGTATTTTCTTGTATATTTATTATACCGAATACATTCAAATCAATTTTATTTTTGACAATTACTTGTCGAATATCTTTGTACAAAACTGTACACAAGCATATCTGATGGATGCAATTAACTATACTATTATGCCGAAGACTATAATGAATTTTTTTTTCGTAAAATAACGAGCAACGAATGATTGCGAGACGTCTGGTCGACACTCCGCTATTACAGACAATTACAAACTCTAATTACTGGGCAAACCACAAATATTTTTTTCCTTACAAACATCCTGTCTAAAGTGCAAAGCAAGATGGCGATTACCTGGTGAATTACAAACTGCATCATGGAAAGCAAAATTCTGGCGTTGTGATTGACAGCGATGTTATACTACGGAAAAGAATACCTCTAATTCGTGGTTATAGTTTTATTGCAGCACTTTTTTTGCAACTAAGCAAGATAAAATGCCTGGCTGTGAGTTGGGAGTATAGGGAAAATTTTGGTATGAAACTGCCAAAAAACCAGTATCAAACATATTTAATTAACGGTATATTATTATCATCATATTCGTGATTCAATACATTTTCATTCCGCTCTCGGCGTTTCCCCAAAAGTTCTGCTCTATCCTACACGATGTTATAAAATCCAATTCAAAATGCCCATTCCATCACCCACAATTCAGCACATCCTATTTGTGCGTGCAGTTTTTCATTTGAACTCCCATGCGGTCAATGATTTCAAAAGTACGTGCGAAATAAAACATTTCATAAATATTGGTAAACATCACCTATGACATTCGTTCGAGAGCAACAGCGATACAAGTTTTCACTCGTGACCGTCTTTATATCGTATTCTCTCTATTCGCCAGAATGTCTATGCTTGGCAACACTGTAGGCTACGCTGTGAAAACATTCACACACCTTACTAAATTTACATTTTCTCAGTTCTCACAGTATGGTTTTCTAAGTACCCATTAGGAAAACTACTTACGTTTTGTTTACGAGTCAGTATGAATCACATCTTATTTTTTCATAATTCCGATTAAAAGTTATATAACATCAATTTCAATTGTCTCTAAACGCATTCGTCTCAACTTGTAAGTTAAAGTATTGCACTAACAAGACACAGCAGCACTAATATTTTATTAGTATAGTTCCCGATCAAGAAATAGCAGCACAGCAATAAACACATCGTTTGCGTAGGCAGTAAAAGTTGATAAACACAGATCTACAGCAAACGAAATGTATTAAATTTTTAAGGAAACATAAAATAATGCAATTCTGTCTCATTTTCAGCCACATTTCAGTCGCATTTGTTCTGCTTGGAGGATGGTTGCTGAACGCAAATGAAAAATGTCTGCCAATTTTATGGCTTTCACTCTTAACACCACCCTGAACCCAGTCTTTATCTACAGAACCACAAAACGTTTGAATGACAGCCACGGCGCCATTTTTAATTGCGGAATACAAATTCTCGCCTTAAAGGCAGTTCCGCAGTGAACTGTCTTTGTATAGATCGTGTAAGGGCCTGCAATGTAAAACCTAGTATATACGGTTAATTTTTTGTACAAGAATATGAACGCAGATGAACAACAAGGTTTACACCACCTTGTAAACGAGTTGAGTGAGAGAGAGATGTTGGTCAGCGCTTAACATTGAGGTCTTCAGCGTCGGTGAAGGGTGACATGAGGTGAGTGTAGCAGCGCCGGAATGAAAGGACGGGGGAAACGAGCAAGACCTCGCAAGCACGCTACCTGCATACAAGTGGGCCAGTCGCACTGTGCAAGTCGGCTTGAACAAGAAGGCGTCAAGAACGATAACCGTGTGTACTAGGCTTAAAAAGAAAGTCCCCCAGGCGAACTAAAGTCTACTTGTTTGCCCGTCTTGCTAAACTTTCCACAGTCCCCTCCGAGCCGTAGCAAACACAAAGCTGTCGCGACAAGATAATACCAGGGCCATCTCACAGGAGAAAACATGGACCTGCGCACTTCGCACGCAACCAGAACTAGTTCTAAATTACTCTAGATACCTACGTCTCCGCGCCACCAGTTCTTAACAACTCAAGCAATTGAAGGGCTTATTTGGATTAAATACTTACCTTCATTTTACCTTTACGTACGCAGATGTGTTAGTTCATATAAGCGGTTGCACATGGAAAGACTTTCCGGAATACAGTTTCTAAACCAAAAGCTTAACATTTTAAATAAAAAAATCAGGTACACACTTCTATTCAACTTAAACGTGAAAATGGAAGACATGCCAGTCTAATGTCCTTGCAACAAGAATTCGTACATTTTACTAACGACTTAATTATGTTACCATTAATTGTTTACATTAATTCGTTTTAGTTTGTCTACTACATGTACTAGAGTGCATTGATACAAAATATCTACCAGAATCTTAGGAATATATCTTGCAAAAATTTCAAGAGCAAGAAATTTTTCCTTCCTTAAGTACGTTGACATGATGAAACCGAATTCTTGGTGGATTTCAAACTAATGTAAAACAACGGAGACTCCAAAACATACGTATTTTACTATACAAATAAGTTATTTACAGCAAAACACTTATGCCAAAATACACAAAAATAAGTAGGAGGAGGAGGGTCCTGCAAAATGTTTTAATAATTCTTGTATCTGTATGAGATGTTTGTTACAGAGACACATATTTTGACTATTGTATGCATTAATGAAAATGTTCTAGCTTCCATAGTTTTGGTATGATGGCAGGTCAAAGCCCAGATTTGCATAAAACGGTTTGATACAAGAAACAGAAACCAATTGACTTAAATAAATTAAATATTCACACTGTGCAAATTCTTTGCAGATTTTCAGAACACAAAAAAAATTCAGGTTATGTGTTGACGTAGCCAGTTACCTTATTCTTCAGTGCGGATAATTTAATCTGTAAGTATGTTGTTCTCTGTTTCATGTATAAAACCGTATTATGCAAAGTCGGGCTTTGACGTGCATTTATATGAAAACTATGAAAGGTATAATAATTTCATTATTGTTAAAAAATTGTCGCAATATCTCGTACAAATACATAAATTATTAAAACAAATGTTGCATGAACTTTCTCCTTAAGTTGAGGAAATTGCGATATTTTGGTGGAGTCGCCACTGTATTACTAATGTTTTGCAAACAGAAATCGTCGACTACAACAAAAATAAAAAACGGAAAAACCCTCCAAATCAAATGAGATGACAGCAGTCCCGGGGAAAAAAACTGATCAAACGGGACTGATTGAAATTTACGTAATTATTCCAGTAGCTGAAGTTCATTCCATTAGGAGCGATTGGCACTAGCCCGAGGCATCGCTCCCCTACGTGGCGACCAATTAGCGAGCCCTAACAGTCGACCGCTCCGTGCAAACACGACTACCAGACACGGTTTGAGCTAGTCATTACCGCGTTGTTTGCAGAAATACGCGTAGGACGATATTGGCATTAAAAAGTGCTTTGAAACTGCAACTCCGGAGGTTTAATGCAATTAGTGCAGCTCTACAATTACATCGAGAACTCAAACCCGACAATGTCCACTACGTTACACACAAAAAAAAATTTATACTAAACCAAGCCAATGCAAACCATATTAAAATAATATTTTTCAAAAATCACAGTCTTACAATACACCAAATAATATTATCTGGTTATTAGTATGTGTACTTCAAGGAGTACGAAATACAGTGATGGAAATTTCATTCACAGAGTGTATATATAGGCTTTTCATGATAAAATAAGCAATTTTGAAGATCAAAGTAACAATAAACAATATTTTTATTATCGCTATGGTACATCGTATTCATTTTACTGTAACGCCCGGTTATACACGTGTCGTAAAATTGAAAGTCTATATTGTCTGGGTGTAATCCTCATATCTAGAAAAACAAACACATGAGCTCAGATCCGAAAATAAATGCACCATTTCTGCACTTCAGTTCACAGTACAGGATTTATCGTGCACATCGTGCGGTCTGGACCGTTAAAAAGTGTGGAATTGCGTTGCAGCTATTATTAGCAACTATAGTCCGTCTCATGTAACTATTCCACATTTTGACCAGAGTTCTTACAGCAACCTACAATTAAAATTCAAGGACTTTTAAAGGACTGTCCACTAATTTTTCAAGGGCCGCTGTAAATTACATTTGATACTCAACTTTTTTATTCAAATATGTATGGTTTTATTTGCAAAGTGTATCTTTTTTTCTCTCTCTCTCTCTCTCTTCTCTCTCTCCCTCTCTCTCTAGAACTGATGAAGTTCACTACTCATAGTCTATATAAACCAGAAATTAGATTCGACTTGAGAAACAATGTGGGAGACATTCCGCTCTACAGCATGCATTGCATAATGTGCCTCTCGCACACCCGACTCGTAATTTATTTTTTGTACTAACGTAAATACGGCATTCCGTATGGGAATCTTTTTCTTACAGTATTCATTCTTACAGTATTAACGCTTATATATCATAGTTTGTATCTGAATTTTTTGTTGAAATAAACCAAACGAATTTTTAGATTTTTGCCCCCGAAGCATCAAATATTTTGTTGTGAAAATATGCCAAAATGTAGCAAATTAATTATTTGCTAGCAAACGGTACGTTATTAAAAAAACGCTCTGCCGAAATTCTGTATCGAATGACTGTACAGTCTCAAATTTCTTCAAAGCAATTGGTCAAAAAATACAAGCGTTATTTGCAAGGGTTTGAAACAAATGAAAGGTCATGGCCTTAAGATACTAGCTGGAATATTATGTTACCCAAAAATTCAAGGACTTTTCAAGGACTGGATTAAATCAAGGACTTTTCAAGGTCTTTTAAGGACATGGTCAAAATTCCAGGACTTTCGAGGACCGTAAGAACCATTTTTGACATTTCTCTTGTGAGAAATGTGTCCCGACAGTTTGATTGTTTGGAACTTGAAACCTACCTGGCTTCCTGGAAAAGCACGGTCGCCCCACACTTCTCGGAAGTGAAGTGACATCCACACGGAATACTTACATTGAGACAGACTATACGTCAACATCACATAGTCACATGATCCATCAAGGCGCCATGCACTGCGAGTCATGAGACCCATAGAAGAGTAACGGCTCGTTTTCGGAACTCTGTTCATGTCACATTTGTTGTTCAAGATGTGAGGGTTGCTCCCCCAACGTACTGACGCAGGACGTGTCCAAACTGCGTAGCCACCAATAAAGCCTTGCCGACGGTGAAGTCGCTAAAGACGAAACGAGCAAAAGGCACAAAAAATGAAAGGAAGCTGCCATAACCTGTATTAGTGACCCACCCCAGCAATCGCCTGAAGAGGACTGTCGGGGAGCATTCGAACCCGGGTCCTCCAAAATGCGAAACCACAGCACACAGCTTTAGCGAAATCATCGGCGAATGCTCGGGTATTTTTCTCGGAATAAGACTAACTGTAAATAAGTGTGAAGGATGTTTGCCCACAACAATTCTAGTCACTGAAATTCTTCGGCTAACTTGTTTTTTGTTTATTGCATTGCACCCGTACAATATTTTTTTCGTACACAATAGTACAAAGATATTGGAGAAGTCATTAATTATATAATATAAAGTTATAAATGTAAGTATAATGAAATGATAATCTTAGATTACTCAATAATCTTGTACTGTACAACGTTCTTCGGCTTCTACGACTGAGTTAAGTCATACAGTCAGTCAGGCTTCTTTATCTACTGGAGGCGATAAATGGGAGCCGTATAGACTAGACAAGAATAATATCGTCTTTACGCTCGCAGCACTAATTCGTAGGGACCTGAAAAATAAACGTTTCTATATGGACACAAGCTAGGTAAGATTAAGTGGACTTTGCGCCTCGTCGACAACGATGTCATTAGAGACGGTGAGACAATGACGGGAGCTGGAAGAAGACTCGACCATAGCCTTTGTCAAGGAAACACCCCAGCATTCGCCTCGAGCGATTTCGGGAAACCACGGAAAACCGAAATCATGATGGCCGAAGCCTGAGGTCAAACCCGCGTCCTCCCGAATGCGAGTCCAAAATGTTATCGTTGCGCCACGTTGCTCGGTGACACACGCTAAAATATAGTTCGAAGAGCTGTAGGTTTGTAAGTTTCGCAATCTTGCCTAGACTTGTTTCCCAACCTCCCAGTGGGCACAGAGCCAGATATAAAGAAGTAAAATGCAGGCCCACTCATATGGCATCGCTAAATCAGAGAGCGGCCAATGAGCAGCAGTTTTCTGCTGCAGTACAAGATATTCTTGGACGCTGGTTCAAGTCGAGAACAGGCGAGTTTTCCCGTTCTCTACTAATTCGACGCGTAGTGTTTTCGTTATACTCATGTATGGAAATTATAACAAGGCTCGGCACAAGATGCAATACTGGATTATATTATTATTCTCCGTTTTAAAATTCTGGAAAGAAAAACGTGGCATTTGCTATTGTGGCTTGAATTCGGTTTATGTTGCACTACAATGCAAGCAGCACAGTTAAGCTAAAACAATATTGAAGCCGCAATCAGTCCAGCATTTTTTATTCTTAATTTTTTGGACTGGTTGTGACCTAAAATACGTTGAAACAACTGCGATTCTTGTATTGTAGCGCAGGGTGAACACAATTCACGCTACAATCGCCAATGTCTAAATATTTTACTTTTTGCAGATACGTGGTATTAAAAATTGGCCATCGATATATCGCATACATAGTCTCTATACCCAAGGCATTGTACTGGTGCGCAGACTTCCCGCTGTCGGCTCGTCGCTATCAGTTTTTCCGCGGCGGCGATATCTTTTTATGACGTAATAATAAAGATAACTGGGACGATGTTATGCAAAAACCAACCATGTGCAAAATTTTAGTTATCAGTAAAACTGGTTTCAAGATTTTCTGATTTGAAAAAAAAAATCTTGTGAAACTGATTATAACCCTATAAAGTCAATATTTATAACAGGCTAACTTGATTAGAATGTTTATAAGACTTCTTAAACTGCAAAATATTTTTATACTTAATTGGCGCATATTTTGTTTACATGTAACACTGTCAAATTGAATCTGCGTACCCGGAGCTTTAAATGCCACACAACAGAATTTATTTTCGCTTTAAAGACATAATGTAAAAATTTCTTTTTCAATTTTGTATACTAAAGATATGAAAAAATCAGGAGACAAAAAAGCAATACAGTCCGCAACATGTGTCAAAAAATTTTGCACAGTTCTCTAAAACATACGACAAAAGCTCTGCATGTCGTACTAATAAATATTTATGTTAATAAGTATAAATTAAAATTGTTTTCTCACTCACACTCTCTCTCTCTCTCTCTCTCTATACATATATATATATATATATATATATATATATATAATTTATTTGATTCTACTGTCTTGTTTACCGCTCGTTTACAGGGTTACGTTAGTGGGAAGTATTTCAGGCCTTTGTCAGGTATATTGTTGTATATTGTTAACAATATTAACGGTACAGAGTCCGTAATTCAAGTGAAGTCAAGTGGAAACACTGTAATAATCTTCGAGGTTACTTTTCACTAAGACGATAGCAATTTCATACTTGTACGAGAGCGTTTTCTGTGGTTATTATTTGCGACCGTATTTTTCTTGCGAGAAAAAGTTTAGCTGACTCGCTGGAATGGTAATATGCAAACTGAAATATTTCGCTATGTGTTGTACTGCACTATAAATACACAATACTATACTGCGACTATAAATACAAATCTGACGTCTATACATCTAAGACATTCGTTCGCAGAGTAAAAAGAAAAACTGTGAAATGACAATGCAGAAGCGCACCCATGATTTTGTTCGGGCGGTTTCCGTTGGGACCGAACCCAGATTCGTTACGATGGGGGGAGGATCTAGAACACGTAAAAAAGTTTATGGAGTAACACTGATTCCCATCCCTTTCTCCTTAACCCATGCATAAAGCGGTAAGCCGGGGGGGGGGGTGATTCCAGGAAAATATTGATTTCAATGCGCACATTGGTTCTAATTAGGCTGTTCCTGTAATAAAAAAGAGGGGGAGCTGGACCCTATTAACCATCCCTGCCAAAGTTTCGTTGGATTACAGCATTATAGGGTTAAAACCTAACGGTTAAATCTACGCAGCAAAACAAGCATTTTTAAAAACTATTTCAAGCTTTTCTGAAGAGGAGTTTAATCCCCCACCCCGTATGCACCGCTGTTTTCCAGGAAAAATATATATACCTTATGTTGATACTGTTGCATGCTGTGTTTCGGAGGGCGGGCTGGATGGGGCCTGTGTCGAAACACCTTGAGGGCTGGCCCATGACTCAAAGACCGGGTGACTCATAGTGGGAAATCCGCCGAAACTACGTCATAGATACCTGACCTAACTGCGATTTTGCCCTGTGAAGCGGCCTACGTGACTCAAATCACATCCGAAATATGATGAAATGTCTATTTTTAGACCCCTGTAAAGCGGTTATTCCCCGGCTGTTTTGAGAAGTGTAAAACCGCAGAATCGGCACATTGGAGGAAGAGTTCGCTATTGGTCGTGCTAGAGAAAGGTGCTACGGTTGTGGAGATAGACTGGTGAAGACATCTTGGTGACGTCAAGAGTCTACTGTGAGGCGGCAGGCGGCTACCTTCGGAGCAGTGTTGGACGAACCAAGAGGACTGCTGCGGCGGGCTGACAAGCGAAGAGGAGGTGCGCGACGGGAGTCGAACCGAAGACCTCAAGAGTGAAGACAACGGTGCACTCGGGGTGCTGCGCAGCACACGACGAGTCATCACCACGGCGGACTATTAAGGTTATACACTGTCAATACATGAAAGACTGTTGACTGGATATATGACTGAATTATATTGTGATTTGTACTGTTTAATTAATTGATGGTAGACATTTTTTGTGCTTTAATTGTCAAAGTTAATTAACGTGTCTGTGACACAGTAGTAATTGTGTGCATAACTAATTGTGTTGTGAGAGTCATAGTTGATTACTGTTTTGTGTATTTCGTAGCTTTGTGAGCTATTAAATCCAGTACCTAATTTAACTCTTATTTCTAATTATAAGACCTGTATCCCAAAAGAACTCATGGGAATCGCCCACATATAAAGTTTGTGTGTTCTCCAAGCATGTAACAATACATTATTTTTGCAGATAGGACTACAACTGTGTCCATGTATAGAAATAGCTCAATTTCTCACAATCTTGGCACACCACAACTGAACTAAACCACAATTGTCACGGCCGGCAGCTAACGCCATCTGGACAATATTATCAACATGTTTGATTAATAAAGTTTCTTTCTGCCTGGACATGAACTTGGACAAAAAATCCCTGAAGCTACCCCTTTTTAATAACAAAAACATATAATGTATTACACGGGCACTTTAATTGCCTTGCATTCCGCGGATAAAATGTCGGTACTGCAGCTTTACGAAACCCAATGCTGGAAAGGTAAACTTATACGGACAAATACCAATTCACTGACGAGAGTAACAGCCATCAAATGCATTAATATATTTGTGAAACTTTATCAACTTCGTAGCTTACCAGGGATTTCAAACAGCGCGGGACGTGACGAAAACTTTCTATTCAGAAATGAAGTTCAATTCACTAACGATAGTTCAGAAACACAAATGACATAGTCCGTGGTTACTAAATTTATTCAACAGACTTGAAAAAAGCCTGAGAAAATATACGGTATTCTCAACATAAAACTAATCAGATCAGTGTTCATGGAATTGTAACAATAAGGTTTGGTTATTTCCACGTCGTAATTAACCCTATAATTTTAATAATATGTTAAAACATGTGATTGGTTGCTGTTTCAATAATACGGAACCTGCTTCTGTCCGTAAACAAAAGCTTGCCGTGCCATGCAGCAAACCAACCCAGTTTTCTTTAAGTTTCTCCAAACCTGCATTAGTTAAAGATCTTTACAAGTTCTCGCAAACCCAATACTACCAATAAAAATACATACAAACTAGGACGACACAAATCTCTTGTGCCCGTGCAATAGTTCGCCGGCTATGCTGGCTTCATCAGGCATTGAAACGATTTAGTCTTTTCTCGTGTGTATTTCTACCTTCTACACTGAGAGAAAGAAC